>DWLS01005489.1:0-12644 GCA_018246255.1 Pachliopta kotzebuea | reverse complement strand
ATTTAACCAAAGACTCCATTGTTCTTTATTATTTATTGTTGTTTTAAACTTTATTTTATTTCTTCCGCCGCCGTTGCTTGCTGAACCATTTTAATTTTTACTTATTAAAGACGATTTTAATACAGAGTTAATGATTCAAACATTTCATTCGAGGAAGTACTCAATTACCTTTAAATTTACTGATGTAAGATACAATATTTATTGTTCGAAAATGCTAAATATTTATCAGTATATAAGTACATCTAATATTTTATTGTTACAGTATCGTTAATATATATGTTAAGTTATTATCTTACGAATGTGGAGATTTTGTTAATTTCTGTTTCACAACCCCATCAAAGAAATGTATAAAATTGAAAAGGCGTCTAATATTATCCATGAAATCATCAATGTGATTATTTAATTTGAAATCATATTCCAATATTAAATATTGTTAATAACATTAATTTACTAAAGTATATCAACTTTACTTAAATTGACGGGAACACACTTCCTGTGGGAAGGTGTTTTTGGAAAATAATGGGTGGTGGCCTTGCGGTTACAATTGCAAAAGAGAGAAGATGCTTGTACTAATAAAGTTTTATTAAATAATTTGGTATCATGTCAGATATTCTAATACTAGAAAACAGTAAAACTCGATATGTCCCAAACACAACAGCTTTCTTAATTACTCTCTGCTGTATTTGAACCTCGCAGTTAGCTTTAACTAAAATTAGACTTGAGATGCTGGGTTTAAATAAAATATAAAGGAAGCAAAAGAAAGAGGGATAAGAAATAAACAAAATGTGAACGGAAGAGAAAACTATTCTGAATTAAAAAAAAGGACAAATGTAACACATAAAAAAAGAAGGGCTGTGATATAAAGGTAAAATTGCGGCTAGTTTAGTCTGTGAGGCGTCAATGAAAGAGGAATAAGAACAAGAGTAAACTTAACAAAAGAAAAATTTCTTTTAACCCCACTTCGAAGAGAAACGCTTTTAAAAAAAAAGGTAGTGGATCTTAATAATACTTTAATAACTCAAAATCTAATTAATTTTGGTTGAAGTCGTGATAGCCTAATAGTTTGAACGCCTGCCTTCTACAGCTACGGTACCGGGTTCGATTCCGGCCTGCACCAATGAATTGTTCAATTTATGTTCAGTTAGTAAAGCAACTAATATCACGTGCTTTAAGCCATGTAATCGCATGGCTAAAAACATTATAAATAGGTTATTAATATATATATATTCAAGTTGTAATGTAGTGCATAGATATTGCGCCCATTGCCAACAGGAAGTTCCCCAGAGCTCATTACGGCGCCTTTGAGATCTCAAGCGGAAACTGGAGAGGAACATGATGAATAATCGTGGATTAGTAAGTAATTGTTACATGACGGCAAAAGATCAAACTAGGATGCTGCAAGGCTAACCCAGATTGTCAAAAGGCACGAGACGATCAAGGAGTTCATCTGATGATAAGTGATACGCTTGCCAATAACAACGCGATGCTGTTTAAGATAGTTTACTCGTCTCCTTGTGACGTAAGAAGTTAAGTATCGTCAGCCCAGTAATTTCACTAGTTACCCTTCAAAGTTAAATACAGTAATGTTTGCACTTTACTATTTAATGTTATAAATAGGAGCTGCAGTGGTACCTACCTAGACCATTTCCTGTAGACGAGTCTGGCGTTAACCAGTAAAATGGGTGATTAAACTGTAATACCACGGAGGTCCAACATTCGATTCTTAAGGCGACTGTAGGGCTGTTTGCACTCGTCTGACTATCTACCTACCCTCATGTGAGAGCTAAAGAATTGCACGTATTACCATCTTCCTCATTTGAACATTAAACGATGAATTTGTTTTTGTGTGATAATTTAACTGTGATGAACACCACAGAGACAGTAACTGTGAAAATTTTACTTAACTTCGGTAATCTGTTACACAGACAACTGAATAATTCAAAGCAAAGGCCGCTGATTGCTGTGCTAATGAAGCCTGCACTTAATTGGCCGTGAACAGGCCCTTTTGTACTGTAATAGCAGCCATCAATGTCTTTGTTACCATTTTACAATTGGGAAGTTTACTAGGAGGGAGGCGACAAAAAATATTAACTTAATGTACGGAATGAAGAATATGATGAATAATCGGGGATTGAATAATTGTTACATAGCGTCAAAAGATGAAACTGGGATGCTTAACCCAAATCACCGTCAAGTGGCGCTGGTTAAGATGGTATATAGACAGCGAGATATTACGCTCGTCGCCTTAAAACATAAGATGTTAAAATTACTCCAGTAATTTCACTAACATACAGCACTATTTTTTTTAACCCAGGGAGCCCTGACCAGATGGAGCGACGATCTTCGCAATGCGACTGGCAGCAACTGAATACGTATAGCTGAAGATCGGGTTTAGTGGCGTTCTTTAGGAGTGGTGCATATCCAGCAGTAGACTGCGGCAGGATGTTTATGATGATGATGATGACAGCACTCTTCTAACCGAAACATATTTAGGTTTGCAGATTATTATCTGGCGGTAGAGAAGCTGCGGTGGTACCTACCTAGACGATCTCTTGGAAAAGAGACCTACCAATAGTGAAGGTCTATTGGCGGATGAATTTATTCCTTGTTGGAGGCTATCCATATCCGTAGTCTAAATTCAAATCCTAATACGTTCAATGGCCAAGTGAGGGTACATGAATAACAATAAAGGCACAAAATGGACCACAAATCAATTAACAGTGAACTTATCTTGGTAATAATTCGCTTTGAGAGCGGAGCACGCAGCTGGACTAGGAAATATTAATGATATACTAGTTTCCTTGGCGAAACGTTACCCATATACGAGTACCGCATACCACACGCATAGCCGAGAGGAATATAGTTACTAACCTACATCTAGATTTTTAGTAATATTATATATTACTAGTATTTGTTCGTTGAATTCGCAACTAAAAAACAAAGAAAATAAAATAACATGAAATTAATAATTTAAAATCATTGTCACCATAGTTATGTATATATAAAGGAAAGATATTAGTAGGATATTAAAGTAGAAAAGTCAATGCTTGACCACAATCCCACCTGGTGTTAAGTGATGATGTGGTCTGTGTCGGTAAAGCGCCTTAACCTAGTAAGTGCCTATTCACTCTTTTCTTGAAGACTTCGTAGATCTCTTTTGCCGATTAGCGTTGTAGTCTCGTGCTATTAAGAATAGAACTAAGGTAAGCCTTGCCTGTAGTAGAAGGCGACTGAAAGGGTTTTCGGGTTCGCTGGCTTTGAGTGTCAGGGCCCTCACTGTACATTGAGTGAGCTCGGGACGGACAAATACAAAGCGGTCTCGTATTTTGTCGCAGCATACTTTTTATGCTGGGGAGAGCAAGAGCTCTCGTGATGTGCTCAGCAGCAGTGCAGAGAGGCACTGGTGAGTTCCGTAGGAGATCTCGGGGCCTATCGCAATGCACTGAGGATGACCAGCGAGGGTTTTAGTGGGTATAAATCCTACATAACCCTGACTTTCCCCCAGAAGCAGGGTATCTTTTGAAGATTTACCCCGCGCCCAAAAAAGGTCTATTGCAGCCAACAAATAGTAAATATGCAAACATTACTGTTTTGTGAAGAATGCTGTACGCTAGTGAAATTACTGAGATAACGAGACTTTACAGCTTGTCTCAAGACGACGAGAGCAGTTCTGCTCCAGTTGTAGGGCTTTAAGTCGTAGAATATTCCGGGAAATCATATATCAATATCATAGACGTCTACTGCGGGACCGGACTCCCCCAATCAGAAAATTTGAGCCATATCCCACAACGCGGGATCAATGCGGGTTGGTGAAGAGCCAGACCCTTGTTTGTTGATAGCAAGGTCCACCACGAACAGTTGAGGTTGGTTTGGGTCCCGTGAGTTGTTGTATGTGGGACCCCTTACTTCGACAAACAGGAAGTGGTATTAGCAGTAATACAGCAAGAGTATCCATAACACAGAAGTAGGATATTCTCTGCCTCCCCACCCCCAGGTTTTGATGTCCACCGCCAAGTAGTTTGCTCTCATCTTCAGCCTTCATTTGAGTCACTGACAGAAATTACATTGCTTTGTCGCTACGGCTAATTGTTCGCGGCGACACATTAATAACCCCTCTGATTGATTCACACAATACGGATCAATTACTAGTAATTATTTGTTGTTAACTTGTTTACTTAAGCGCCGTAGCTTATTCAATTTCGTTATGAGAGAAAAAACGGTTCAGCCGGTTAAAGTTTATCAGTTATTATGAGAAACAAGTGCGAATACACTGGTGGTAGGTCTTTTATCGGAGATCGCCTTGTATCACCCCGGCTGCTGTTTCTACCACCAAATAGTAATGTGCAAATATTACTGTGTTGCAGTTTGAAAAGTGCTGTGTGCTAGTGAAATTACTGGGGTAACAAGTGTAATTTAGTGATGTCTATATCATCTTAACCAATGCCGTGTTGTCAAGCATATCTCTTACCATCAGGTGAACGCCTGTTCGTCTTAACGTCTCGTTGAACAAAAAAAAGTGATACAATGTCTCGTTACCCCATTAATTTCAATAACATACAATACTTTTAAACACAATAATGTTTGCAGGATAATGTTTGTCGGGTAGCAGCTGCAGTGGTACCTAGAACTACCACCAATAAAAATTACCATCAGGTGATCTCGTGACTAAACTCATCATTAAGACTAAAGGAGATAAAAATTAACGATTTCGTATTTTTTTTTACTATATTCGTTTCCTTTCATGTTGTGGGTAAGGTATAGACCTTAGTGCATTCCTTCGTATATCTCTTTTCTTTCCTACATCCTTTTTCCAAAACTTATACCATTTTGGGATTGAACTTAACTTTATTCTAAAGCAATTACCAAATTTGTCGTTCTCTATACCAAAACGTGTCGTCAAAGATACACGGGAAGGTGACACTAAGGTAATAGCACACAGTGAGCCGAGTTGGTGAACTTCCGGCGTATTACACGCATGTGAATCGGCGAAGGTAGTTATAATTCAGTACAACGGAGAGCCGTTAACTGGATTAAGTCAGCCGGCCTGAGTTATGAATACGTGAACAGTAGAAGGATAATCCGGCAGAACGGAGCTGGTGTATTGATTCATTTTATAAACAGGACAAACTCTACCCAAGGGCACCGATCGTTCATATAATAAAACAATAAATTAACAAATTCTTTTCTAGTAAGTTGTAGTAACTTCTCTAAGTTCTTACTTCATATAATTAAACAGACATGATCCTAGAGACTAGTTTCATTGAATTCTAATTTAACTGCTTCCTTTCTTTTTTTGCGATTTTTATTAAAGAAAATAGTGTTTTTTTTTTTTAAATGTTACTATGAAACAAAGTTCTGAAATCAAGGTTTTTATTTACGTTTCATGGTCAAGTCAATAAACGCCCACTGCTGGACATGGCCTCTCCCAAAGGTACTTCAATCGTACATGCCTTATCATCTAACTGTCCCCTTCCCTCCTTTATAAATCTCTTATATTTACTGCTTATTAATAAAAAAATATACAGCTCAGTTAAAAATATAACTTATGTTATTTTTCTGTTTTATCACACCCATAAACCTGCATTGGGCCAGCGTGGTGTGAGACGGCCCAAATCTTCTCCGTATTATTGGAGACCTATGTCTAGCAGTGGATGTGTTTCGGTATGTTATAATAAATACTATAAAATATGTGTTTTATTGGCATAAAAATAATATTTAGTATACAACTAATACATTATGTCTTTTTTTACAACTTCATTAACTTCTTGATTTGACAAGGAAAGGAGACGAGCAAAGAATTCACCTGATGGTAAGTGATACGCTTACCCATAACATGACATTGGTTAAGATGGTATACATAGCACCACATTGCGCTCGTCGCCTTGAGACAAGCTGTCAAGTGTCGTTACCTCAGTAATCTCACTAGCTAACCTTTCAAACTGTTACACAGTAATGTTTACATATTACTATTTGGCAGTAGAGATAGTAGCAGCGGCGGTACCTACCTAGACGGTCTCCGGCAATAGACACCTCTCTCCAATACATGAAATATAATAACTTTTACTTTGTTCCTAAGTTATTAATCATGATAACTTTAGATTGATTTTTGTTTTGTATTTTCTAATAAAGATCAACTATCAAATGTTAGTATATTATTGTTACAATCATATTATACCTTGAATCTTAATTATTTTAGGGTAAGGCAATCTAGTCCTAAGTCTATGATACTATTTTTGGGAAGACTTTTAGTTCATTGTCAAGTATATGGTAGTAAGGACCAATAAATTTATTAAGCATATATATATCTTTGTAATCGTAGAAGAAGCTTTTTTATAGCTATGTAATAATAAATAATAAACTTAACATCTCTCAGTACATTCGTACTGTTTATCTTACGCAATAATCCCCGGAGATAACCGTGTTTGTTCTGTATCCACTTCAATCCTCTAACGAGACTACACTAATATAATTATTGCCGTAATATTATATTATAACGAGATTTGTTCGTCAAGTTGTACGTTCACGTTACCGGTATCCACTTCAGTAATTTTCCTTCCGTTTGTTGTTTACGTAAGTGACGAGACGAAATGATATATGATTTGTTGATCATAACTATATGAGGATAAATCAACGCAGCATCATTTTTTCATCAACTTCAGATATAACATGCCAATCTCCTCACTCTAAATTTCACTGGTTACAATGTGAAGAGTATAAAAGATGGATTTGAACATACTATTTATATATAACACCTTTTCATATCGGTACAGAAATCTTCAAAAGATATCCTATATCTTTCGTACACAATACATCGGTCACTGTAATAAGATTTACTAGTAATCATCATCAGCCTTTTAATCCACTGCCTGTCATATGCCTTCCTCATGTCTTGTATATAGTAATGAATAATTATTTTTGTTAACAAAAATGCGATGATTAATAGAATAGTTATCATTTACATAATTGAAGTAACACTAGAAAATCTCAATATAATGAAATCCATTAAAAACTTCTTAATAATGTAATGACAGATTTATCTATAAGAAATATATTTTTTATATGAAATTAATAAAACAGAAATTATCCATGACATATCTTCTTAATCGTTCTTCGCTTCGTAAACATCTAGAAAGTTTACTAACAATGACATTAAAAAGAAGCATTAGGTATTTGATCTCTTTATTGATATATAAGTAAGGATATAAATATGAATAATGAATTCAATTGATTGTATTATGTAATAAGTATGATAAATGTATGCATTATCGACCGTAAATATATTACTCATTACTGTATTAAACTGTACTAATGTATTAAATATTTGTAGCATTTAATACTCACAGCATTCAAAGCTTCTATTTCATACGGACTCAGTTTGTACGAGGCATCGGAACCGACGAGACGCGGAGAGGACCTGAAAAGAAGAAAGAAAAAATACTTTAAGGTTTATACCAAAAAGATAAGACATTTTTTATTTATTTACTCTTTATTTGTATAATAAAACAGTAGGAAACACATTATGTACAAGAGCACAGTAAACAAAAAGGCGTACATAATGCCACAAGGCATTCTCTTCCAGTCAAGGATAAAGGAATATTGTAAATACAAACATTGTCATACAAATAAACTAAATTAGAATGTTATATATTCTATAAAGTACAAATATATTAATATAGATTTAAACTTAATGTATAAATGATATCTGAAAGATCTCGGTCATATGTACTGCACTAATGAGTATTATATTTGTAAGGTCATTAGTCATATTCTGCGACCGTGACTCCTATAAAGCAATCGAAAGGTCAAATAATAAAATAAACATGACAAAATTTCTAAAATTTAATTTTATTAAGTTTCTGGAGACCTTTTTCTAAAAGTGGGGGTAAATCTACTGATGATAGATTGAAGGTTTTAGAACTGGATCGTACTAGATCAGAAGGATCAAGATTGAGGATGTTTCATTACCAAAGTTCTGAAATACTGGTAGTATTTCGTTGTGGTCGCGCCCTGGTCAAATAGTTAGGCCGTCCGATATGAAACTTGGCATTAATATTGAGGTGAGTACGGATATGGTTTTCACCCATATCCGGTTCCGTTCGGCCAACCGGAAGTGGTGCCGAAAGTCACTAAATTCCATAACATATTTTTGACATTCTTATACAATTATTTTTCTCATGTAAAAATTATTATTTATATTTACTTCCGGTATAACCGGCCAACCAGAAGTAGGACCAAAAGTCACTAGGCACCTTAATGTTTTTGATATCTTTATTTAAGTAAAATGTTCCTCGACAAAAAATATTTTTTATGTACCTCCGAATCTGGCCGACCAACCGGAAGTTGTCCAAAATCTGTATACCGTATATAGATCTTATATAGATATATCGCAATATTGACAGTGAGAGTAACGGCGTTACACAGACACAGCGTTTATTATATATGTTCTTTTCTATTGTCTTTTAAGGTGTATATAGAGTCCATCAAGTAGCAGGGTGGTGTTGTGGTGTTACTCCAATACTCATAGCAGGACAGACTATCCATTCCACAACCGCTTCCACGCCCACGGATGAAGTGTTATGGAAATTGGGGCTGCGACCTCGTTAATTATTAATATACATAAATGTTGGTAAGTGAATTTATGAGCCTATACAAGGGGTGTAAGGGGCCCCGCACAACACCTCACGGTACCCAAACCATCCTCACCTGCTCGTAGTGCTACTAATGAACAAACGAGGCTCTGACTTCCCACCAACCTGCATTGAGCCAGCGCGAATATCCTCAATCTCTCTATTATTGAGGAAGGCTTATGTATGTATGACATGTGTAATGAATTCATTAAATAAAGTGAAGTGAGTTTACTTAAACAGTAATATATATAATATAAAGCGAACAAATCTTTAATGTTACATTGCTTTATTCTATACAAAAAAAGTTAGACTGTCTTAAAAGTCTTGTCTAAAATAGGGTAAGTCTATGCAGATAAACTTTGTAAGGAACTTTAAATTGAATTGCTAAAATCATTGATATTCAAGTTCTATATATAATTAACTAAAATTAATGATAAGTACGAATCAGTCACATCCTTGATATCGTTGACCAAGCTCTTAGTAATTGGTAACAGGGATTTGACTTATATTAACAACACTGTCATATTTAATAAACCTGTCACCTAGTAAGAGTGTAAATATAATGACAAGTAATTTGATGTTAATGAAATAGAAATGTTGAATATAAAACTAACCAAGTATTGTGATTTTTTAAGAAATATGTTAGGCCATAAAATCACGGGTTTTCAATTCGCTTAAGTCGTGGCCCAACGTGGGCAGGTAAGACAAATACGCTCATTTCCTGTGGAGTGCGCGCCCAAACGTCTACGCCGACAAATTGTACCTCATGGCCTTATTCTATATATATACGGGTAAAGCAAAATATGTAATCCAAAGAATGGTGAAGGGAATGGTTGAGGGTATTAGGTCACGAAGAAGATCGCCTATGATGTAAAGCGACCAGATAAGAGCGGCTGTAAATAGCCCATTATCACTACACAAATGTACCAGGAAGGCGGCTTTGGGAATCGTGGAATGTTATGAATCTTGCCAACAACACCTCAAGTGATGACCACTCCAATAAAGAAGAAGTAAGTACTACGTTTAAAGATATTACATTTAAAATGTTCTGTTGCTTATAAATTTACTGATTTTACAAGACGTATCAAGAGTCAGTAAGGTAGTAGTTTTTCAAATCACGATGTATTGTATATTATGTGCATACTACTAAGAATTTATGTATATCAGCGTAAGCTTGACTACAATCCCGTCTGATGGTGAACAGCGATTTAGTTTTAATTGTAAAGCGCACTATTTTAAAAGAAACCTATTCAATTTAACATTACTTCTTAGATAAAAGAAGTAGTTACTTCTTCTCAAGATGCTTCCTCCACTAACAGAGAATGGCAACCAGTTCATCATAATTTGAACGGTCTCTTGCAAAACAATTAGTTTGTATTTAAAGATCCTTTCCCTGGTATTCCGCTAGAGCATCTTTTGAAGATTTCTCCTACGACAAAAAAAAATGTAGCTAATGGAATTACTGGAGTAACAATATTTAATATCTTTTGTCAATGGTTCAATGCAAAACGTCTTTTATATTATCAAAATGTAACAAAAATAGTATGAAATGTAATACCTAAATGCATAAGTACAAATGGAGTGGAAATGTAAACAAAGATGCAAAAGTGGAGTAAATTAAAGAAGAGGAAAGATATATAGAAAAAAGTAAAAAATGGAAAATACAGAATGAAGGGAGAGACAACAAGGAAAGAGAGGAATAGGAAAGAATTACAAAATAAAAAGAAATAAAGGACCCCTATCCGAAACACGAAAGGGGGAATGACATAAAAAACCACCTTTTACAGCGCCGCACTATGATTCACCATCAGGTGAAGGTTCATGAGCGCATCGTAAGTAAATAGCCTCTGCCCAAAGCTACATTGTTGCAGTGGAACAGAATAAGCCGCTTTATAATCTCGCCGCCGGAGTGACGTAAAGTTTGCCAGCGCCTTATATTTATTACTCTCATACCGCAAGAAATCCGTGGCAATTTTTTCCACCACCTTCCAAATGATCGCTCCTAGATATGACTCCAAGGTGAATTTAATAAATTGGCCGGTTTTAAATCATTACTCTGTAATGAGATTTTCTTTTTGCGATACGACATCCACGTCTCGAATGCCTATTTATATCCGATGTGGATTTTGTATTTCATCGTTTCAAGTAATGTATTTTTTATAAAACTAACATTTTATTCAGCTGTATAACGCTAATAAAACGTTTTAAAAATATGTCTTTTTTAAGCATGATCGATTTTTTCTTTGTCGCCATCAAAGGTGTCATTAGTACTATCGTCTGTCTTCGTTTTTGGAAGCGGTCTCATAATATCCAGTATTGAATAATATTTATCAAGTAATGTTAAGTAGATTGTGCAACAATAAATACTTAGCTCTATCCTTTAAAGGGAATTAATTAAACATAATGAAATCAAGTAAAGTGTATGAACAATTTAAACTGTACTGTGCCCCCGCCGCCTAATTGAAATAACTCAGCGCACTGTGAAAATATTTAATACAAGGAGCGGACGGACAGGTCCCCCGGCAGACGGGACGGGGCAAGTAACCGTGTTAAGTGAGGAAGAGCTGCCGAGTTGGATTTTGTCGGGTTCTGGTTGCAACTTTCCATCTACCCTTACCACCGGTTGCATTATTAAAATCATTTCTTTTCTATAGCCTATCTCCGGTACAGCAGAGGCGAGCTTTATACTTTGTCTCACTGTCTATCCCATAGGTACTTACCTAGACGGCCAAATAGTAACATGCAAACATACTTCCGATTTGAATAGTGTATGTAAGTGAAATTACTGAGGTAACGAGATTTAACAGCTTACGTCTCAAGGCGACGTACACAAAGTAACACTGTGTATACTATCATATCCAGCCCTACTTTGTTATGGGCATAACATTTACCTTCAGGTAAACACCTTACTCATCTCTTTGCCTCGTAGCATAAAAAATACTGTTTTGTATAATATCTATTCCATTTTATTCTTTTTCCCATATTCTATACCATAATTATAAATTCCATTTCCTTCTTTAACGTTTCTCGCTAAATAAGAAAGACCTTACTATTTTTTAATTTGTTCTTAACACTGGTCTCATTTCTTACTTTATCGTCTTTCTTTTATTTATATTTACTTCTTTCTTAATGTTCAATTATATATCCTTGCTTATTTTATTTCACATTCTTTTTATTTCGATATTTTACGAATCCGTCCACCAGTAGACGTCTATCAGGTGATTATTAAATAAACTATCATTGTCATAACGTAAGAATCTAAATCAATAAGATTTATTACATTTTTTACTAACGTGTTAACTTGTTTTCTCGTGAAGACTTTCTCAAGCAGAATTAAGTAAGTTGTTAGTAAAAGGAAGATATAATGGTCTTGGTAGGGGCTAACGTGGTCACATGGGGCATAGAGTCGACCGCCCGCGGCCGTCTGGCTCCGCTTATTAATATTCCGCCGGAGCTCAGACGAGAGACGCTGGTATTTACCACTTAAGTGAAAATGCAACAAATATCAATCTTACACTTAGTATTTAAACCATAATGTAGTATATGTTGTAAACATGAACTTTGAGTCATCGGAAATCAATCAACAGCCTCCGGGAATCCACTGCTGGACATAGGTCCCTCCCAAGGAACGATTGGAAAGAATTAGCTAAAACTGAAACATTGGTCTTACAAAAGACAAAAACTGTTGTTCAAATAATTTTTGTTATATCATCCAATAAGTTATTTCATTCTCATACCAAGTAGCCTGTCGTATTTTATTATTATATATCGTCATCATCATTATCATCAACCAATAACATTCACTGCTGAACATAGCTCTTACCTAAATATTTTTTTTTTTAAATACGTCCCCTCGTAAAGTGGGACAGGGAATTTTATATTCTATCATTGTCTTTAAGAGTTAGAAAAGAAATTTCTAACTCTTTAGCTGTGTGCTGTGCGGAAAGCACTATTCTCCCTGGACGTCAAAAAGTCGAGTGGGCCCGATGGAATATCTCCTATTGTGCTGAAGGTGTG
>DWLS01005488.1:0-12645 GCA_018246255.1 Pachliopta kotzebuea | reverse complement strand
TATATAAATTATATAAAATAATAATTAATATATGTAAATATAAAAAATAATATATATATACATAAGTAATTAAGTTGGCACAGCGACATCCCATTCTCCACGAACGCACACGTGATCAGCAGCAGTTCCGTAATACATCCCGGAGCCTTCCGCAATGCACTGAGGATGAGCACCGAATGGGTTTTATTGGGTTTAAATCCCACATAACCCTGACTTCCTATCAGCAGGATATCTTATGAAGATAGTGAAAAGGTATATCCATAATGAAAATATTGAGTATCAGTTCAATTTTTAACATTCAACGAATTATCTTTTTAATCAAAGAGACGAGTGAGATGTTGAACTGATGGTAAGTATCAGCCAGGGTATAGTTTGAAGATTTCTTAAGAACCATAAAGAAAAGGCCTGGGCTGGAGGATGTGTAAGTCTTACCTTAATAGGTGGTGCGTAGTCCACCGCCATCATGCAGTCGCTGTTGACACCAGCCTCGGTCTTTATCATCGGCGGCCCGTGGTGGTAAAGCTGGCCCATCTGGTGGTGGTGCATGCCGCCCTCGCCGCGACTGTACCACGTGGTGTACATACCGCAGCCTTGATCGTAACAGTCGCTCATATATGACGCATATCAATCTCTTAGTTCTATACACAGTAATGTACTGAACGGTGATCACCGATCACCATCAACTCTTCACCATCACATCGCAGTGTCAGTGTCACGATCACATCCGGCGGTGTACACATACAGATATTAAATACTTATTAAATTCAATTATTTTTTTGACAATATAGAGTTTTGTTTTTTTTTTTTTAATAAATTAAAAACCAAAAAAGCACCGAAACATCAATCAAATTGAACACCGGTTTTCATTAAACAGATGATTTTAAATCTTTTATTATTTATTTATTTATAATTATATATATATTTATATATAAATTAATATTGCACTAAGTACATTTAATAATAAATATATTTTTGTCTGATTCATTTATAATTTTAACGTAAATCCGTTCGTTTTGAAGTTTTTTCAGCGGCATCTGAAACAAAAGGGTATATAATGAAATATTTACACAACATATAATTTAATGATACATCGCATTTGAATTATAATGTACAACTTATTACCTGTAGTGATTACTGGTAATAAGTCTTTACTGTCGAAGAGTTATTTTTGTTTGTCGAAAGAATTAAGATGATATATAATATATCGCGTTCGTCGCATTGAGATGTAAAGTCTCGTTACCATAGTAATTTTACTAGCTTACTTAATATATTCGCACAGTACTGTATGTCGGCTGCAATAGGAGCTGCGGTGGTAAATAGACGGTCTGCAGCAATAGAGACCTACCACCAGTAAACTGAATTTACTAACCTATATACCAAGTATGTATACTAGTGATATTACTGGGGTAACGAGACTTAACATGATGTATCAAGGCGATGAGCGCTATCTGGTGCTGTGTCTTAAAGCGCGTCTCTCTCTCAATTCTCACTCTTAATTTCTCTTGTCGTTTCCATTATTCATGATATATATCGTATCAATGAATAAGGCTTTCACTTAATAATAAGTGATACGCTTGCCCATAACATGATGTTAGTAAGATGGTATAATCACCACATTAGATCATCACCTTGATCTTTTCTGATGTTACCTTATCATCATTGCATATTGAATTGTACTGAATATACATATACGTATATTATTTATATATATATATATATGTATATGTAAATAACATAAGCTATCATTATAAATACATTTAGAGATTGATGACGGTTTGTTCTGAAGGCGGGGCGGTGCTTGATTAAATGAGATTATGAAACTTCCGCTTCACAGCACTCAGTTATAGACATGATCATCACGTCCACTGCTGGGCAAAGGCCTGTAGTAATAGTGGGAGAATTTGGGACATATCCCTCCCACACTAACCTAGTTAGTAGCACGAGCAGGTGAGGTTGGTTTGGGTTCCTTAATTTGTAATGTGGGATCTCTTAAACCCCTTCTATCAATATTATAAAAATAATATTTTTTAGTTAAATTCTTGCTGTATATTAAAACAAATTAAACAATTATTTTTTAAATTGTGCTAAATAAGACAAAGTATATATATAGAGAAGGGATTTAAATTTTGTTATATGTGCAAACCAATAACTCTTTTACTACTTAGCAGTAAGTATGCAGTAAAGTAATGTATCAGCAAATCTCATATATTTTCAAATCTCTTTTTTAAAATAGTTTATCAATTACTAGTTAGCAGTAAATATGCTATAAATTTCAATAATGTTTTAGTAAATCTCATATATTTTCAAATCTCTTTTTTAAAATAGTTTATCAATTACTAGTTAGCAGGAAACGGATACACTTATCGATGCGAATAATTAATTTAGCAGTACTATTAGTATAGAAACAGTTATATGCGAACATTACTGTGTATATTGAAGGGTGTTGTATGCTAGTGAAATTACTGCGGTAACGAGACTTAACATATATTTTAAAGAGTTCAGCGCAATGTGGTGCTGTGTATACCATCTTAACCAGCACGTTGTTATGAGTAAACATATCACTTACCATCAACTGAATTTGACAGTTTTCGTGGCTTCAAGTAAAAAAAATTAAGTTTTTTAAATAAGTTTTTAAATCTCGTTACCGTAGTAATTTCACTAGCTACAACACCCTTCAATATATATAGTAATTTTAGCACAGTACTGTTTGTCAGCTGCAATAGGAGCTGCGTTATTATTGAGGAAAGTCTATAGATATATTTGGTAATAGCTTAATATTCCCACAGCTGGAATACAGAACTGTATTAAAAGGGAGAGGATAAACTATTCAAAGTTTAAACTGGTTAAGTATTCATTTCTTTTTATTATATATCCAAAAATTATTGATCTTAGTATAAATTGATTTATTTACTTAAAACACAAACTAAGCTATTAAAGATTGTTAACTAATTTAAAGTTCTGTATATTACTTAAATTTAAGCTTAAGTTAAGCTCCACAATATCAACCCTTTAATATTTAACATATATTTTATAAACTTAATATAATTAATGTTAATATCAATATATTTATTTATTTTCATATATATATACATTACTTGTCACAATTACAGGTAATATATTAAAAATTACATTTATCAAGACATTACGTTCTCTTAAACATTAATATTCTTGTTACTTATAATAAATATATATTAATAAAGACACAAAAATGGAAAATATTAAAAAATTAAGTAATTTTAAAGCTGTTAAATTAATTAGTTACTCTGTACATATATAATAATAATCGCTTGCTTAAAGTTAATGATTACTTAATTATTTTTAATAACATTTATTTGCTTAAGTAGTAGTTAAACATTTTTATAATGAGTACTTTGACTTGATTTACTAACAAAGTTTTTTTTAATATACTTGAAACCGTTTAAAATTATTAATTATGATTTCAACGGTTTCTTTGTTAGTTTTGAAATATAATTTGAAACGTTTTAATAATAATTTAGTTAAAATTAACTAACAGCTTACACTACATACGCATATTGAATTGCAAATCGGGCTACCGTGCCACCATAACCGGTGCTTACGTGTATATGCCATAGTCATACGTATCATACAGCCGGGGGTTCGTTGACCTGCAGGCCACGCCCCCTCGCGGCACGCCCACACCCAAGCCCCGCCCACTGGCGTATTCCTTGCAAATTTCGGTTGGTCCGCCATTCATTAACAATGCCTACCCTTTTATTTATTATTTTAATCATACCTTTTATATTCAGTAATATTTTTTTAAACAATAATATTATTAATAAATTCATTGTTTATATTTAATATTAATTATAAATATTTAACAATTAAATTTAATATATTTTATATCGAGAGTCTTTAATGATTTTTAGTTACTGTGTTTGCTGGTAATAATAATAATTTGTTTATAATAATTACATTAATTTATAGTTTAATTAAATTGTTATTATGATAATTATTTAATTATTACTTTTTATTACTATTGAATAATATGTAATTAAATCAGTTTTCATTTGGATTTAACTTATATTTATGTAGGAGAATGGATGGGAAATTACTTGTATGGATTTCTTTAATTACTGTTCTTTCCCTTTGTTTGAATGGTGGTGGTGTTTCGATACCACCAGGTTGTTTATCACCAACATATTTTATATCTGCTTTCATAACACTTATATACACTTTACTGGTGGTAGGTCTCTGTTGTTACCGTCTAGGTACCACCGCAGCTTCTTTCCGACAAATATTACTGTGTTTTGAAGAAGGTTGTATGCTATTGTAATTACTGGGGTAATAATACTTAACGAATGTCTCAAAGCGAGCGCAATGTGGTACTGTATACCATCTTAACCAGCACCATGTTATGGCAAGTGTATCACTTACCATCAAGTGAACGCTTTGCTTGTCGAATAAAAAATTATTGTACTATGGCTATTAATTTATGAGAGAATGTTCTCAGACTTCTTACTTACTATCTTCAGTCTCATTTTAATTTTTCATAAAAAACATATGTTTAAATACTTGAAGTAACTTAACACATATATTAAATATATATGTTAGTTATGTTTTAATTATTTACATTTGCTACTTAACTAAATAAACGATTATATTCTGTAATTATATATTTACTATAAAGAATTTTTGCTCTATTTTTGTTTATTTTATTATTACTCTTTTTTAAGTGATGATGAATGAAAATAATTTAAAGAGTAAAGAAAGTTTGTATGATGATAATGAGAATGTATGAAGTAAAAAGAAGAAAGAAATTAGGCAAAGACTCAGCACCTCGTAACGTTCTACTGTTGCCTGGTAGAGATCGTTTGTAGTACTAACGCCTCTATTTCCCACACTTAACTATAAGTTTAGTTAAGTTAATGTACTATAATGTAAGCAGTAAAGAGTTTATATATATGTATGAAAATTAAGTATGTAAAAGTGTTGTTGTTAGTAAATATCCGCTGTCAGATGAGCCGGAGGTACGATCAATGGTTACAGCTAACAATTTCCTCTCTAATATAGTTTTCAATGGAAAATTTACAGGATACCCTTACTATTTTACTGCACACCAGTAAACAAGGATCCTGTAAATTTTCCGTAACGTACCACAATGATTACTTAGAGAAGAGTAATGATAAAAAAATGTTTAAATTAATGATATAGAGTATATAGTTACTAGTGAGTTTTAACAATAACAACTTATATTAGTAACAGATATGGCTTTATATGTAACTATTTTTTTTTATTAATATATATCTTTTAAGAAATACAATTTTATACATTTTACTTAATGCCTGGTTTTTTTTTTAAAGAAAAGACGTTTAGTTTACAATACAAACAAAAAATTAAGATCAGTTGTACTAAAGACATTGTTTGTTTTGTAATCTAAAAATCATTTCTATAGAAAAAAAACCACGGATGCATTAAAATATATAAAACAGTGTTTTTAAAAATAAATAAAACAATAAAATTAAAAAAACCATAAGATATATATAAAAAATTAACATCAGTTCTACTCAAGACATTGTTTTTGGTATAACCTGACGTATGTATAGAAAAGGAAGAAACCAAATAAATATAATTGTTTAATATTATAATGTATGTATTTGAGTTTTCATTTTATTTATTGATCATTTATTTACATTTACATGTATATATATAAAACAAAACTATTTAGTAAGTAACAAACATAGTGTCATAAAGTCAAGCTTAACCCTGAACAGTTCTCTTCATATACAAATAGGAAGATTAATTATAAATATTTGTATGGGTTTATTAGTAATAGTAATATATAAGTAACATATGTAGCAAGTAAAGTAATCATATGAAAGTAGAGGTGAAGATAATAGTCTTTAACTCTTAAAGATGGGTAAGGAGGAACAGGCGCAGATATCATGAGGAAGAGCATTATAGAGTTTTACTGATTTTACAGTGAAAGAATTATTGTACTGTTTAGAGGAATTCGTTGGTGTTTTAAGAAATATTAAGAGTAATAGTTTTTTGTTGTATGTGTATGAGTAATTTGTATTTAAACATGAATAGATTGTAATGATACAGATTTGTTAAAGGTACTTTCTTTTTAACCCAGTGGAAATCTTCATGGATACTTCCGCTCCTATGCGGAAAGAACGAAGGTCATGTGGGAGTCTTACTAAAACCCTTGGGAACTCCATTTCGTTTTTGGATGTGGTGTGGGATCTAATTATTTCACCAGCACCACATCACGACTGTTTACAACAGCAAACTCATTACGAGTCTTCTAGAGCCATAACCAGGACCTATCCGTATCGGTAGTGGAAGTCCCTGTATCCACTACCCCAGGCCCTCATCAAGGGAGCAGGCGGCGGTCATGCACCACTCGATTACTGCTTTCTCCACAGCTGGGAGCGAAAGGTTGGTACCTAAGACCGCGGTGATGCGGGATCTTGGTTCATCCCAGCTTGGGCACATTGCGTGTGTGTGATCAGTACTGTCCTTAGCCGCTCCACTTTGGTGGCACATCATTGATGGCTCCCTCCTCGCCACCAAACACAGGTGCCATCCGCAGCAGCTGTTCCCCAAAAGGACTTTCGTCAGGTGGTAGGTCAGTACGCCGTATCTGTGCTCAACCCACTTCCTTTTAGGAGACACAATAGTTTTGACCTTGTGATTGTTTAGAGATACTTCTTTTTTTTGGGTTTACAGTCACGCGATTTGATGTATGTCTTAAAGCACTTGATATTAGATGTTATACTAGCTGGACGTAAATTAAATAATTCATTGGTGCAGGCAGGATTCGAATCCAGTACCTAAGGCCAGGCCGGCAGTGCAGTGCTTCGGGAATACAAATCTGGTTATAAATCTTTGGTCCTAGAAATTCATGTCTCCTGAACACAGCACTATTAGAAGGAGGGACTAATACCCAGTATAATAAAGCTGTGATAGCCTAGTGGTTTGAACGCCTACCACTCCGGAGGTATCGGGTTCGAATCCGGCTCGCACCAATGAATTGTTCAATTTACGTGCAGTTAGTTTAACACCAATACCACGTGCTTTGACGGTGAAGGAGAACATCGTGAGGAAACCTAAATATCTGTCACGACCTTCCTCGGTCGAACTAGTACGTGAAATGGAGAAGGTAATGGCAACACCACTACATTAA
Organism: Pachliopta kotzebuea; assembly: GCA_018246255.1. NCBI lineage: Eukaryota > Metazoa > Arthropoda > Insecta > Lepidoptera > Papilionidae > Pachliopta > Pachliopta kotzebuea. The sequence goes on along the minus strand of DWLS01005488.1, from coordinate 5,495 downwards.
AATTGGCAAGGAAGTCGTTGTGTTTCACTATACCATGATCACGACTTTTATTCATGAGAGAGTACGACTTAGAAGAAAATACTTCGGCAGCGGGATGTATGAAAGGTAGTTGAAAGATCATTTTCAGTAGAGGTCTTTGTATACATTCTAACCTAATTAGATGATTTTTGGCAGTTACTCATCAAAAAGTTATGCAGTCATTTAAAACTCATTCTCCAAGAGCTTTATATGTCATGATAAGTATTCCTCTTTTGGAAACTGTTCGGAGATTCTTGAAATTTTTCATTTCTATGACATTGATCTTTTCGACATTTCATTAAATGCTTTCAATATTAACATCTCAATGCTATTGTCTCAATCTAGATGTTTATCCTAATTACTATTTCTTTTTTAATGCTTGTTTGTTATTTTTTTACTTTAGGGTTGTGTTAGTTTCTATGGCCTTTTGGCTGCTAGTTTTGCTCCTTAGTTAACCTGCAACCTCCGGACTCCTCCGGAGATTCTTTATTCATACCAGGCTTAATGTGGACGTACACATTAAGCCTGGTATCAGTCAACAAGGGTCACTGAGCAACAGGACTCCCGACCTCAAACCATCCTCCATACCCGACCTCCGAGAAGCCGGATTACAGGAAACGCCACTTTTTCAGTCAGTTTTTGTAGTCCGTGTTATCTTAAGCAATGTTAGGCACTAATTGTCCTCTTGCTATTCTTTCTTATACTCAACGTGTCTCATATAATGACTGTTTGTACTAAAATAAAAGAAATTTGATAATTTATAATCAATGTCCACTTCAAGATGTTTTACAATGTCTGTTCTTGATAAAGTATGACTAAGACACAAAGCTGTACCATTCTAATGATTGCATAGGGAAGTGTGAATCATAATTTTGAAGTTCTTGTTGAGGACAGAATGAGAGCTTTTATGACAACTAATTATTTAGTTTATTTTGTGTTTAGACTTCACAAGCCATCCTCTAACCAATTGGTCACCTATTTAAGAACATCCGCAGCAAGAGATGCCACATTCCAATCATTTCCATGGACCAGTAACGCTGTATCGTCTGCAAATATTATTATATCTGAGCTTTTGGCATTAACCTTGCAGAGTTCGTTAACGTATAGGAGGAATAGCGTAGGGCCTGGAGTGCTACCCTGAGGAACACCGTAAGTACAAGATTAATCCGTGCTCTCAGAGGTATATATTTTCGCGTGTTGGCTTCTATCCGTAAGATAATCCTTATACTAATTATAAGAGTACCCCTCACTCCTACATTTTGTCCTCGTTGAAGCAATATCGGGATTGATACAGTGTCAAACGCTTTCTGTAGGTCAAGAAACACCAATACACTTCATGCCTTTGTTCAAATAAGATGCAATTAAAGAAGTTAGTTAAGAAACTGCATGATAGATAGATGACTGATAGAGTCTTCGGGTTCACAGGCTTTGAGGGTGGCGGCCCTCACTGTATATTGATTGAGCCCGGGTCTGAGGTCAAGTACGAAGTGGTCTCGCATTTTGTCGTAGCACACTGTTTATGCTGGGGATGGTACAGCTCTCCCCGGGATATACTAAGCAGCAGTGCAGGGAAGCACTAGTGAGTTCCGTAGGAGATCCCGGGGCCTTCCGCAATGCACTAAGGATGACCATCGAAGGGGTTTTAGTGGGCATAAATCGCACATAACCCTGTCTTCTCCATACGAAAATCAAACAAGATCTTTAAAAAGATTTCCCTAGCGACAAAAAAATACGATATCAGTCTTTTGACGATCTATTCTAGAATTTATGAAATTGAGTTAAGGAGAGAAATAGGTCTGTAATTGGAAGGTTGATATTTGTCATATGTTTTGAATATAAGACTAACTGAAGCTTCTTTTAAATTAGTAGGAGAAACAATAAGATTACAGATAAAGGCTAAAGGTTTCGCTAGCTCGTTTTTGAATTTTTCTAGGAACTATATACTAATAGACAAAACTAAGTTCTCTTAAATGAAATTATGTTCGGGTCGTCATAAATAAATTTTTACGTATCGACGTACTTATGTTTATATTCTATTTATTATAAGTAAATGAAATTATTATGTGTTATTTATATTTGTTTTATGTATGTATTGTAATATAATTTAATAATGTTTTGATATATACTATAACACTTCTTTTATTTTAATTGATCCATGCACCTACCTACCTCATCATATCTCTGCATCACCCAAAGTAGGCTGTAAGATAATGCCAATGGAATTAAGTCCTTTACATGCGAGGTAAATAGAAATAAAAAAAAAAAAAAATAAAATCACTGCCAGGAACACTATTTGTTTTTTTAAATAATATTAACATAGCACTACATACTCATCAATTTAAAAACCCGTGAAGAGTATAAGAAATTTTTAAAGGTATATAATTTGGTAGTAGATATACAGCATTAATTGCGTTCGCTGTCTTTATGTTAAGTCTTGTTACCCCAGTAATATCATTAGCTTACAGCTCAGTATACACAGTAATTTTTGCGCCTTACTGTTTATCTACTGCAATAGGAGCTGCGGTGGTTCAAAGATGTTCTGTATTAGAGACCTACCAGCAGAGTGCAGCTACTTTCCCATTATTCGATTTTACAACTTCACCAGTCATCAGATAATCGCAGTCATCACCATCAAAGTCCTTTCTTAAGATTCTACTATGTCTTCCGTCACTTCCCTAATTCAACTGCAGATTATAATTTTTAATGTTATTTCGTTTCTCGCGTTGTGGGAAAGAGTTTTTTGTTTCTATTATTTTGTTCTTCTTCTATTATTTTAAACTTTTCCCTTACTGTATTTCCTCGTTCAGACCTTTTCTTTACATATCCTTATCTTTTACCATCGCCTCCTTAACCTAACCTAATACTAATAAGAATATCGACTAGACCAGGGGTCGGCAACCTTTAAACAGGACGAGTCAAAAATTACAATTTCCAAAATTTCATAGTTTTGAAAGAACACCAATTTTTTTGCCTACCAAATAAATTAAAAATAAACTATTTCTATTTATATATTTTTTTATGTATCACATAAGTAGCGTTATTTAATATTTTTTTTTTGTTACTAGAGTCTCAGGTTCACATCCAAAGAGCAAGTAGCTGTCCCCTGGTGTACACTAATCTAGCTATCTACAGCTGGGACCTAGTAACCAGTTTAAATAGATCACATAAAAAAATAAATTGTTACCGGTAATTTTCCACAGCGCTTAATTCACAGTGCGTGTTACAAGTAAAACGGTATAATAATAAATATTCATTATTATAATCGGAATATATTACCGTTGCGCAAATCGATTAAACAATAAAAAGTAAAAGAAAAAACAAATAAAAAAAATAAAAATTATAAAAATAAAATCATTTAAAAAAAGTGAAATGACTAATGTATTCAGTTAACGCTTTTGTTAAACGAACGTTTAAACGTTTCAGTATTGGTTTCCTTCTGTTGAACGTTTCGCGTGCTCGCTGTCCGTTAGCGTAACGTTATTTAAGAAATAAAAAATAACTGCTATCTGCTATAAATAACGTTAAGTTTCGCAATCGCTTTTAACAGGAATATTCATAAGGGATGCCGGCCGACGCTAAAGGTTGCTTTAACGGCTGTTGCTAAACATAACCGATGTATAATATGAAGATTTTTTTTTTAATTCCTTCACCTGATAGCGAGTGATTTGATATATACTGAATCACATTGCGCTTGTATTGAGACGTTAATTAAGTCTAGTTACCGCGGTAATTTCATTAGTATACAGCACCCTTCATAACACAGTAATGTTGCCAGTTCATCCTTTCGTAGTCCCTGTTAGGATGTTATACACTATCACATACTTCTTTCCACACGGCGATGTGACTAAGAAAGCGTTCACCTGATTGTAAGTGATTGATAGGGAATATACACCACATTGCGCTCGACGCCATGATCTATTGGTTAAGTCTCGTTACCCCGGTAATATTATTAGCTACAACACAGTAATATTCACACAGTAATGTTTGTGAGCTGCAATAGGATCTGCTGTGTACGGTAATAAAGATGTATTACCAGTAACATATTAATAGTTGTATGACGGATATTGCTTTGGGAATTAAATATCTTAAATATCTAGTTGTTGAAACCTTCACTTAATAGTAAGTGATAGTAGTTAAGATAGTATACACAGTAATACAAGTCTCGTTACCACAGTAATATCACTACGTACAATACAGTGTTTGTCAGCTGCAATAGAAGCTTCGGTGGTGCCTAAATGGTATATGTTAATAGAGACCTATTACCAGTAATAAAGAAAGGTGACATTGGGAATGAAATTGGTATACCTATAGAAGACAGCGAGAGGTTTAATCGATACAAGTCTCGTTACCGCAGTAATGTCTCTGGCTACGACATACTGTTTGCAATAGGAGCTGAATTACCTAGCTGTTAGTATATACAACAAGACTACATTATTTCCTTACGCTACAGTTGCAATGGTAATAGTACTGGTAACAGGTAATTGATGATGATGATTTTTTTTTCCAACTCCAATGCCAATGGTAATTGTTCTCGCTGATTATGTTCCTATGCCGTTAATTGAAGTTAATTTATTCCGGTCTGATGATTAGTAGTTAGAAGTGGAAGTATTAGGGGGAGTAGGGGGGAGGAAGGGGGAGGTTTACTGATGAGGGTAGTAGTTGAAGTAAAGGTTGCGAGAGGTTGGAATGATAATATATGTATGTGGAAAGGACCGGGTTCGATTTCAATGTGATTTAGTAGTAAAGAAAATTACTAGTAAACAGTATTGATGGGAGAAAATATTTTATATATATTAACTATTGTTATGAGATTGGGTTCCGTATCCCATTACTGGTACTGCTACAGCTCACTGGATCAGATATGGCTCTGGGCCAAACAACCCGCGTTGGGCCAGTTAGGGCAAGACGGCCCAAATCCTTCCATTACTGTGGTAAAGCCTTTGTCCAACAGTGACCGTCTATATGCTGATGATAATAATTAAAATATTCTATTTATATACACATTTTTTTATTATTACTAGTAACTGTATTTATTTAGTAATTTATATATTTATTAAAACAATTATTATAATTATAAATAATGGTTAATAGTTGAACTAAAAACTTTCACCGTCGCAAGAAATAGTGTATTAAATAAAATTACTGCGGTAAGTTTAAATATGTTTAAGTTAAATTAGTTATTTTATTTCCCCACTTAATAACTTAAATATTAATAATAAGTAATTCATCAAAATTATTATACATAATTATTATTTATAAATAATATGTTATAACTAATGAGAACTTAATAGAAACTTAGTACAGTGATTTCTTTTATATAATAGTTAATATATTTTTAATTAAATATTTCGGTTAATAATAATATAAATAAATAAATCAATTATGAATTTATGAGATCAAAAATTAATAATTTTTATTATCTCTATAATTATTAAATTATATTTAAAACAAATAGTTAATAACTAATGATATAATTC
>DWLS01005487.1:0-12645 GCA_018246255.1 Pachliopta kotzebuea | reverse complement strand
TTATGGAAAAGATTACACAGGATGCTGTTAAAGAAATAAAAATAATTAGCAAGTAACAATATACATTTATCGGCTTTTGCGATTAGTTGATAAAAATTATAAAAACAAACAAGTATTTTATAAGCAAACGTCTCCGACTATAGTACGAGGAATAAAAGAGTATATTCAAATAAAAAAAAAGATGATCAACGGTGGAACTAAATTGGTGCCGCTAAACAGTAATGTGTAATGATTACTGTGTTCCAGTTTGAAGGCTGCTGTCATCATCATCATGCGATAGACGTCCATTGCTAGACATAGGCTTCCCATATAATGGGGGATTTAAGCAATCTCCCATCATGCTAGCAGGTTGATGGGAATCCAGAGGCACGTTTGTTGATTAACAAAGCAAACCGTGAGCAGGTAATTGGCTTGGGTCCCGTGAGGTGTGTGGGACCTCTTACAATCACCTCAAACCTTTACAAGCTTTGAAACTTGATACATCCAGTCCTGTCTTTGTTCCCACTGTCTAATCTCGGAGCCTGCTCTAAAGAGAGAGGGCCACGAAACTCAGTAGGCAGAAACTTTAGATTTACTATATACAGCTATTTCAAATTAAGTGTTACAAACATTAAGAAATGAAAAAAAAACGGCTTTACCGTGGCAATCGCTTTCGTTAGGAAAAAGCGTGAGACTGAAAGGTGTTTTTGGTACGGCCTGTATATTGGGGCTGCTGGAGGCTATGCGTCCTGTCGATGCTGCATTTTGCTCCCTGCGGATGACACGAGTCGACATTCCCAGCAGGAACATGAAAACGGTATTTTAAGCATAAATTAAAATATATCTGTTACCGCTTAAACTGATATTGCAGTCTAATTTTTTTAGTTGTTGTTAAGATTGGAATTATCATCATCACGATCATCGGTGAATAAACCATAACTTATATATTTCAAGATTTTTAATTTAATGATATTGTTTATGATTAAAGAGCATTATTATAGAAAAAAAAAAATTAAATATTGATACCAAACAGGTCTAACGACTCCGTCGCGGACGCAGTGCGCTATCCCGGACAAGAAAGTGGCGTGCGCTTTGTGCAAGTGACGGTATTCCAAGATCAGTTTGGGCAGCGGATGCTTATTCATTAAACTTCGGAGCTAAAGAACAGACGTGGACAGATTAAATTTTTGTCATGACGTCGAGATCGTTACCACAACTCCTATTTGCATTTATACTGCTTTTACTTTTTATACTGCCGGTCAGTAGAAGTGGTAACGTATTAAGGTATCCTTATGAGCTTCGTACAATCACATATCATCGTGTCTAGCTCAGCAGAAATTTGTACGCACTTTTTTGACTACACTTACAAACTGGACCATCCATCACCTCTTAGAATCACCAAATAAATAGGTATGAAAAGCAATGAAACAAGGATAAACAACCATAGTTTCGGATGTGGACTTTGCTCCCTTGCTGATCGTTTCCCTGATCTTCACGTTAAACTTCGAATCTAACTTCAGTTCGTCGTATAGTATGGTGCGTACTTGTACTGCAGAGTTTATTTGGAACGTCTTTCCTGCTGCTTTGTAGCATTCCTGCTCCACCGAATTCATCCTCTCCTCTAACAGATTCTCCATACTTTTTAATTTGTCCAAATCAACTCGCACTCCGCGGTGTTCCATTGCTGTTAAGAAAGCGGTATCGATTTAAAAAAATCCATGTAAACTCTGATCTGTGAAAACTGTTCTTGCGAGTTCAGCATAATACGAATAATGAGTAGCAAGAATTATGCCAGCAATTATAACTTTGTGTTTTGCCATTTTCAAGAAGTGATATGATCGAAAGATCGTGGTGCTTAATAATACTATGTGTAATGTTTTTCTTCTTAAACCTGTTTGTTAATGTCAGAGCTTTTAAATATTTAGTTTAACATCAATTACTAGTAAGTAGAAGTAGTGATTTAACCTGAAATTATGGGTAAAACTCGCATTTCAATGTCAGCAAAAACAGCCCAAAGTCCCTGCGCGACCAGAGCTTGCCGGACTTTGCTCCAGCAATCTCTGAGGTTGCACATGTACCACGCCGCCTTCTGCTTGGGGCAATCCGTTGCAACAGTGAATTCTGGTGCGTAATCAACCAATTTTTGTAACTCAGAAAAATTATCAGGTGGATTGTCTGGATCCAGAAGGCTTGCTCCGATCTGTTAAAATAATGACTTTTAATTACCTTGTCTTTTTTAAACTTTCGTTAATTTTTTGAAGTGCAGGCATCAATGCGTAAATAATGCAGGAATCAAGACTTTATAAAGCAGCAGTAAAGATTGTCCAAGGTTTATTACATACAACATCTAAACGTCATCTATACATATGTACATGTTATTTTGAGAGTACTTACCTTGGCCTCGAATATTTTTAAATCAGATAGACTGTCCATCAATCCAAAACGATTACTAAGATATATCAGAACGTTTTTACCCTCATAACAAATTACCGTGTTGGTACTCATCAATTGTAATATTGTCTCCCTGCAAAGCATGACGTAAAAGTAAATAAAAGCAAGATCTTAAATAAAGGCTAATTGATGTTACTTACTTATATTTAGAAACAGCTGTAGATAAATAGTAGAATTTGCCTTTAATAAGGATCATAACGCCTTGCGGTACGCCGATATCATGTGCGTAATCCCCATTCAATTGGCAAAAGTCACTGTTTTAAAAAATATTAACAAATTAAATTTGAACTTTACACATATTTTTAAATTAAACATTAATGCTCTACCTAAACAAAAGTGTCATCACAATTTCTTCGCCAACCGTTCGAAATGTATCTAAATGTCCGTGTGGATCATCATCCATAAACAGTATAGTGTATTTTAGATCTTTTACTGGAATTCTTGAATTAATGTTCTTCTCTTCGTTTATATCAATTCTACTTGTTTCCTCTTTATCAGTTATGTTTAAATCTTTTGGTTTACAGAATTTCATAACTCCATTGTCATTTGATAATTTTGTTTGAACTGTTTTCTTAAGTTTACATTTTCCTGTACGTTTTTCAAACGTTATTTCTATTTTATATTGTTTACTTTTCGTATTGTTCATTTCGTCACCAAACTCATTAGTGGCGATTTGTTCTCGGTTTTCTGCTTCATCCGCTACTTGTAACAAATCTACGTCATTCAACCAATTTGTTACCGTCTTCGTATATTTTTGTTTACGAAAATTTGGTTTACATCCTTTATCAATTTCTTTTGAAATCTTCTTTACTTTTTTCGGTATCATATCTTCTATATTCGTTTTATTTTTTTTATTTCTACCTGGGTCTTTTTTGTGCATAACTACTTTGTCTTTTTCAAGTATATTATTTGGAGGTTTGATTACAGAAATTTTTGACGTGTTTTTCGCGTTATTAGATGCCTCTGTTATATTAAAATCTTGATTCAAGAGTAATACAGAATCAAACATATCTTCCCATGCTATTTTCTCTACAGAATTCAACGTTTTGCTATTTGTATCTAGATGTTGTTTTGAAAGATCATCTATATAATTACTAATAACAAATGAGCTGTGATTAGATGGTTCGATACTGTTTCCCGCTTTCTTTTTGTTAATAGTACCTTCGTCACCTTGGAACATAGAATTTGTAATCACTTCGGATAATTGTGCTTCGACTTCATTTGAGTTTTCTTCATCGTACATATTAGAACAATTATTATCAATGTTGTTATATGAAGGATTAATAAGATTATTTGTACTAGAAAAGGTTTTAGTCACACTGGAAGGAACATACCGGAAATAAATACACCATATTGAAATAGTTAAACAATATTAACTTAGTAAATGGAACTTACGGTGTATGTTGGCGTGTTCTTTTGTATGGATTTTTATAATTAATTGTTTCAGAAATATTGCTGTTATTGCCAGACTTGTCAGCTAAAAGTACATATTCAAATAATAAAAATTTAAACAAGAAAATATTGGGAACACTGTAGAGAACCTTTATTTTTAAAGAAATCAGAAAATATTGATCAGAGTCTTATAGTTTCCACGCCGTGACTGACTTCTATGTTGAAGTTATAATACTTGCGGTTGAAAATATACTGTACATTAATCTATATCTCATAAGTGCTAATTTAATATAGATTTACAAATATTATTTGCTTTAAAAATTGTTGACATAGTTTAAGATTTAAACGCAAAATTAATCTTTTAGCCGGAAGCAGCAGTCCGAAAATTGCCACTGATTCAATAATAATAATCATTTATATAACATCATTGGAACATGTCAATAGGTTGAGATAATGTAATTTTGGAAATGGTTAAATCCAGCTTATTGAACTTTGTTAAGGTTAAATAAACATCTTTCCTTGGTATGGCGTTTATACGAACCTTGCAATGTAACAACATAATAAACATTGTTTATTTTATGTTACTCCGCGGATAATTTTATGTCTTATTAATTGGTCTAACCGGTATATCGCTCAGAGACTTCAAGAACAAAACCATTACCATAATTGCAACCTGTAGATAGGTGTGAACTGCTAAACATAGGCCTTACTAGTTTTAGGAGTTATTCCTATAAAAGCCTATCACACCATGCCATTGGTGAGCGCAGCAGGTTAGCAAAGCTTACAGGAAATGCTAATGCCCTTTTCTGATTCTTCGGTTTCTATTAAAAAGTAATACGTATTTAAAGCTAAAAGATATTAGTTATACATACCGCTTTGGTGATGTTGTTCTAATAAAACGGATAAAACTTTGCGGCCGAAATGTGATAATTTTTTTTCATATTCATACATCGGAAATTTCGAAATATTATTGTTCATTTTCTTTAAATGTCTCTACGTTGATATCTGACGACACTTTTACAAAGATCAAATTTTCCCGCTTTAATTTATTAACATTGTTGCCAATGTAGTGTTTTATGAACAATGTGTTGTTTGTTACATTTTTTTTTCTTTTGATTGTTATTTACTTCAACTATTACAAGTATATTTATCCAGGTGTTAAGAGAAAAAAGTCTTTAAAATTTAATCCAACAATTTCTTGCAATGGTTGAAAAGTATATAAATGGCAACCTTATCCTAATGTCATATATTATAAAAGTACCAAAATACAAAGGCGAAAGTGAAGAAGAATATATAATGTTTACAACGCAGAAACATTTACCATGTATTTGTTATTATTGAAATAATAATAATAATTTAATATGACCTTTAATTTTGAAAGTTGTGATAGCTTGCCCTCGGATGAAGAACCCAAGTTAAAATATGATCGTATGGGTAATGACGTTCAAAATATTTTATTGAAAGACGCTGTGAGCTGTATTTGTGTTCATACTAAGTTCATTTGTCTCGGAACGCAATGGGGAGTTATTCACCTACTGGACCATGACGGGAACACCGTGCCAATTTCGCAAGAAAAAAATCAGAAAGAATTGCAAGCGCATGCTATAGCTGTTAACAAAATATCAGTAGATCTGAATGGAGATTATATAGCCAGTTGTTCGGACGATGGCAAAGTGTTGATTTACGGCCTGTACACCGATGATAACACACATAATCTGACTTTGAGCAGAGTTGTTAAGTCTATTGCTTTAGATCCTAATTATTACAAATCTGGCTCTGGAAGAAGGTTTCTTACAGGTACTTAATTACTGCTTCCACTTTGTATGAAGTTTAAGTTATTAATGCTTGTGTCCTTAATATACTTTAACAATGTTGTTCCATAACATTGAAAGTTTGTGAATGTAACTATAAAAATGATAGGACGCTTCACATAAAAATCAGAATATTTTTATTACCTAAAGGTACATGCTGACAAGTTTTATGTAATAATGCCCCAAGAATATATTTACCCCGTAAAACAGACTCACTACTATGATTAAAAATTATTTATCTTTTTGTGCTCCTTTTTAGTAATAGATTGGAATAGAGATAGTAATTAACTTAGTTTGTTAAGAAATAACTTGAAATGACTGTCAATGGAATAAAACTATTAGAGCAAGCAGTATTGCCATTTTTGTTATTAAATAAGATACTTTACAGTAAATTTTTGTTTAAAAAATTACCTCATATTTAATCCATTTTTCAGGAGACAATAAGTTAACACTTTATGAAAAAACATTTCTAAATCGTCTCAGGAGCACTGTACTCTGTGAATGTGAAGGCTATGTCCAAGCTATTGCATGGAGAGATCGGTTTGTAGCATGGGCAAGTGAAGTTGGTGTACGTGTCTATGACCTTGTAGCTCGATGTTCTCTTGGTCTTATACAATGGGAAAAAAGTCCAAATAGATCTATAGAAGACTTTCGGTGTAACCTACTCTGGTCTGCCCCAATGACACTCATGATTGGATGGGTTGACACAATACGAATATGTCAGATACGCAAACGAAGCCAAATCGAATTACAAATGAGAGATGTGACTGAATACTTAGTAGACCCAGAATACACATTTCAAACAGATTATTTTATTAGCGGGTTGGGTCCTTTAGATGATCAGCTAGTATTGCTCAGTGTTCCCAAAGAACCTGATCCAGATACTGCTAAAGCACAAAGACCTGCTCTTATTGTTGCTGATTACAAAAATTGTGAATTTTGTGAAGTTTCAACTGATAGCCTGAATATTCGAGGTTATGAAGAATATTCATGCAATGATTACTATTTAGATATGTTAATTGAAGAGAATCGATTTTTCATAGTGTCTCCCAAAGATATAATAGTCGCCTGTCCTTATGACATTGATGACAGAGTAAACTGGTTAACTGAGCACAGTCGGTTTGAAAAGGCCATAGCAGTTTTGGAAGAAGTTGGAGGGAAAACTGCCAAACATTCTGTAGTAACTGTAGGAGTACAATACTTAGATCATCTAATGTCGGAGCATATGTTTGAAGAAGCAGCAATACTTTGTGCAAGGATTTGCAAGAATGACAAAGTCTTGTGGGAGAATCAAATTCTTAAATTTGCTGAAGTAAAACAACTACAAGCCATAAGTGCTTATGTACCTAGAGTTCCCGAACAAGCTTTAAGTCCACACATTTATGAACTGATCTTTTATGAGTACCTGGAAGTCGATGCACAAGGTTTCCTCAAGCTAGTACAAGAATGGAATCCTTCATTGTACAAAACAGGAGTTATTATTAAAGGGGTTTTGGAACATTTATTGACAACTGTAGTTGATAATAATGTTTATTTAGAAGCATTGGCCTTACTCTATTGCTATCAAAAGAAGTATGATAAGGCACTAACCGCTTATCTGAGACTACAACATATGGATGTATTCAAATTAATTAAAGAACATGATATGTATACTGTGATATATGACAAAATTCTAGACCTCATGAATTTGGACTGCGATAGAGCTATCTCCGTACTACTAGAAAAATTCCCTGTTGAACTTATTGATAAACAACACGAAAAAACTAAAATACCAGTGGAAGTGGTTGAAAAACAATTGGAAAAACATGATTTGTATATGTTCAAATATTTAGATGCATACAGCAAAATTGAACCCAATGGACGGTACCACGGCAAGTTAATCAGATTGTATGCAAAGTATGCACGTGAGAAATTATTGCCATTTTTGAAATGCAGTGACAACTACCCCATACAAGAAGCACTGGATGTTTGTCAGAGTAGTGAATTTTATCCAGAAATGGTCTTCCTCTTAAGTCGTATTGGTAATACTAGAGAGGCTTTACAGATTATAATGGAGAAGTTAAACGATATAAATCAGGCCATTAACTTTTGTCAAGAGCACAATGATAAAGAGTTATGGACAGACCTCATAAAGCAAACAGTTGACAAACCAGAATGTGTTACCTTACTACTTAAAAGAATAGGCAACTATGTCGATCCAAGAATGTTAATACAGCAGATAAAGCCAGGATGTGAAATAAAAGATCTGAAGGATTGTCTGGCGAAAATGATGTGCGATTATCATTTACAGATGTCAGTGCAAGAGGCATGTAAAGTGATCACACTCAGAAACTACTTTGATTTACATGAAAAATTGATAATTGGTCAACAGAGAGGTATATCGGTAACAGATCATTTCTTGTGCCATGTTTGTCAGGGTCGGATTATCATTAGAGACCTGTCGACCGCCTCAAACCTCATAGTTTACAATTGCAGGCATTCATTCCACATAGAATGCCTTCCTGACGGTGTAGAGTACAATAATTGTTATGTTTGCAGTGCTGTTAAGATGTGACCCCTCTTCTGCTCAACATTTTAACATAGGACTGTGTATATTAAATTTACTGATATATTTCCATGTAAACTTTAATACTGTTGAATAATTAATTAATCTCATATTTAGCACATTAACATTTCAATTACATAAAGTTATCAGTGATTGTGGTGCTTCTAAATGAGGTGGCTTGTATTATTTTCCTGATATTAATTGATACCTTGTATTAATAAATCATGAACAACTTTATATCAATTCCTTTTGTTTTTTTTTAGCCAACTTATTGAGCAACATGTGAACCGATGAATGTATTCTGCTTACAAAGGTCTTTTGAAGTATTGAACCTTCTGTGGAACTTAATAATACCATATTTGTTTCGTTTTCTTTTTGGATGAAAATTTAAAATGATTTTTAGTGACTAAAATACACAAGATTCGGAAATGCTATTTGATGTGAGCAGTATGTACACCTGATGATAAATATTACACTGTCCATAGTATGAACAGGACATAGTCGATGACACCACTTCAAGACAACTGTTTGTTTCGACTTCCCAATAATTTTACTAGGTGTACAGAATCATTACCTTGTGTAGGTGGTGAGCAGCTAACCAGGTAATGTCGGGGTTGCATTCATTAAAAACCCTACTAATATCCGTCTACCAGAGGCAGTGTTGAGTAATGCTTTCGCACACTTGCTTCCTACTGCTAAGACGTGCTATTACCCTGGAGCCCAAAGGAGCTAGAACTCGGAAGCGCAAATTGCCCTAGGTGCCAACAGCGATCTGGATTTTGGTTTCTCGCCAATCGTATTCCGGTTATAAGATACGGTGAGAGGTTAATCCTAATACTGACATTTCCTCCCTTCCGTGTTTGCGAAAGTACCAAAATCACAAGCGGATAAAATACAGCTTCGCTTCTACAGTACCATCATAAAGGAAAGGTTCTTTTTTTTGTGAGGGGGAAAATGCCTTCGCACTGCACTCTCGCCACAGGGGTGGTGGAAAGGACTGTGTAGAACTCGCACCCACTAAAAACCCCCTCCTCCGCGTTGTAGGTGCAAGGTAGAGTCGCTTTTGCATTCACTACCTTGCCCCAGCGGAAGGCCCGATCACCGGACCGCTGGCACGTTTGCGAGGGTGGCTCGGCTCACCAGAACTACCCTCCAGACTTGTGAGGGGTCGTGCAAACCAGCGGAGAATACCTGCACCAGACGGAAGGTGAAAGGGTACGGTTACTTTAAGCAAGCTTAACCAAGGAACGGTTCCTGTAGATTATCTTCGCCTCAACGTATAAATCAGAAACATCTTACAGATTTTCAAAATCAATAAACCAATACAAAAAATAAGATTGTTTTAAAATTGTTTTATGTTCCTTATCGAATGTTATACAAAAGTTCATCTATAAGATTTTTTTATTCATTTCAATATTAGGTATAACTTGTTTTATTATTGAATATCATCAATTATAAAAAATAATGTGAAACGTTTATTTAAAGAAAGTAATAGGTACTAAATTGCAGATAGGAACATCATGCGAATAAATTAGGGAAAATGGAGTAAAACGCTCACCGATAAGTACATAAGGAAAATAGAAAATATATATATATATATATAATATTTGCTTTAAATATTTGGGATTAACCTAAATCATTGGTAGTCAACTTTCTCATATGCGCCTCAAACATGTATTGGTAATGCAGTCGTAGATCGCATAATAAAAATAGTTAATAACTTTTAAGTATTTGTGGCTTGCCGTAAGTTTTATTTAATAATTATTAATGGATTCAGTGCGTATATTATAATTTAACATTTATAATAGGCGCAAAATTCAAAAGAGTTTAAAATAAAATAGAAATAAAGTACACCAGATGAGCCAACCACGAAAATTCGGCGGGCCGCGGATTAACTACAACTTACCTAAATAATAATCAAAACGAATTGTATAGAATTGATCTTCTGTATACATTTCTTTTCTTTTTCAAATAAACAAAATTAAATTGAAAAATAGGAGATAGAAGTTTTATCTCTTATAAAAATTTTACATTATGAAAAGTAAAACAACACTAACATCTGAATTTCTCGAACAAGTTATGCGTGAAAGGAAACAAACTTTTATTGTTTATTCCCATGTGGTGTTGAAAAATGGACGCGCACATGATCCTGTGAGGTTTTAAAAATGTTTTATTTATGTGTACATGCTCGTTGAAAGTTAACAACAAAACTAATTTTGTGAAAGTGTTAAGTGAAAATGACAGAAATGCCTCCTTATCTCGCCGTTAAAGATGAGGAAAAAAATAGCGGAGAGACGGACAGTCAGTGCTCGGACTCTGAAGACGATTTGCCTCTCAGTTTTAATAAAGCGAGGCATACGGAGCTTATAAAGGGGGCTGAACGCGAGGAGCACTCCTGGAGGGTCAAAGAGAAGGTACGAGCGTGCTTTGTATCCGCAGGGCGAGTGCGCGTAACGCAACTGCGTATCACTTGCTGAAGGACACGTTATATTAAAAACAAACGCACATGTTGGATGTTTGCGTTGTACTATAACGAAATATATATCCTTATAATATACCAATATATATCTTTTAAAAATATAAGCTCACGCTGACGTGAAATTTAGTAAATAAATAAATATAGGTTTCCATATGAACTGTCAATATTTACATTTTCGACAATTAGACAAAACAAAGTCAGTGTTTATTTCTGAATTGTAATATAGTAACTAGTATATTTAATAAAAAAATTATCTTTAAAACTTGCTCTGCATTTTAGTTTCATTAACACATTCATATTACTTGGTTTATAAAATAATTTTTTTAACTAACATTGGTTATAAATAAAATAGTTTTTTAAACTATGTTTTAAGTAATTTTTTATTAAAGCAGTGTAAATATTGTAAACTTATAGATGGGATGGCAAAGTGAAAGTCAAAATTTTTATCCAATACAGGAAAAGTAGTTCACTTACAGAACATCAATCAGCTATACGCAAAGAAAAAGCAATTTTTTTGCACATAATTCGTGAAGTCTGGATTTCAGATAAAACATTAAATAAAATATGATTAGTAATTCATCTGCATACCTCACATGTATTTGAATTAATAATAAATAATTCATTGTTAAAAAATATCCATATTGTTTATTATATCATATAAATATATTTAGTGGCGATTGAATTTTTACTTAACGTGTGCAGTGTCAAGACACAAAATACATAAACTTTAAATTATTTAATTCATAACAGGTGTAAGATTTTATTTACAATCAAAGTATATACGATAGAAATTACAGTGTTATTGTTTAATTATTAAAAAAAAAGTAATATACAATATAAAATTTTGTTTAAAATATGGCTATTTTATGGTGATGATGATATCTTGCATAAATAATTTTTTTAAAGGGTTCCTCGCAGACACCTAAAAATGTTTTAACTTATTGGAAAGATATGATATTTCTATTGTTACTAATTAATTCCTTTTACCTTAGTACAAGACCCACTGTGTGGCGCTGGTACTTTGCCTTAATGTGGGTGTCGATCCTCCCGATGTGGTGAAAACTCAGCCCTGTGCCAGGCTTGAGTGCTGGATTGGTAAATTATTTTATATTACTTTAGGCTATCTTTTCAAAATTATCCTTAGCTTAATATAATGTTGCTTTTTATAGGAAAGTGACTCATTGTATATATATGTCCTTTTGTGTCCAAATTTTCTCTGCTCTCATATTTAACAATTTATTTAATACATTTTTTTTTTATGCTAATTAAAAATAATCATGAAAACCAAAGATGTATAATTGTTCAAGATAATTTAAGCATAACATGTGTTTGGCAGACCCTAACTCCCTCTCACCAAGTAAGGCTCTGGAGAGTATTGGTCATGCTCTTCAGACACAATATGAGCGCTGGCAGCCGCGTGCTCGCTACAAGCAATCCCTGGATCCAACCAGTGATGAAGTGAGTTTCTATATAATTATTTAAAATTTATTTTCTGATTTTATTGTCTTTTACCACCGACCAAAGGCCATATAGTAAAGCAGAAGCAAAAGCAGTTTTTTAATTTATATGTCTGACAATTTTGTGCAAATAATGTATTATCAGTTTATATAATCTGTAATTATATAAACTAATATATTAATATCAATATATTTATATCATAAACATTACATATCATGAAACAGACAAAAAAAGCATGTTATGTCACCTTTTCGAAAATAAAGTTGAATCTGGCATATTTATATTTTATTTGATGAACCGTTTAGACATTGACCTGTTAGTTATTGATACGCTCGCCCATAACAATGTGAAGCTAGTTGGGATAACATACACTGCATCACATTATAATTGTTGTCTTAAGATATAATGTTATGTCTCGTTACCCCAGTAGTAAGAGATGTACCCCGCGTGGGAGCCGCAGCGGCGAGCGCTCGTGGCTCTCACGGGGGGCGAGCTGTCGCTGTCGAGTGTGGTCATCGCCATGCTCGACA
>DWLS01005486.1:0-12646 GCA_018246255.1 Pachliopta kotzebuea | reverse complement strand
TGGCGGTGGCTGAAAATCATTGTTCACCTGCACCAGGTGAAAAACACACTGAGCCATGACCATTTGTACCATTGCAGTTTTTTTTTGTGTGTGTTCTGTTATGTTATATAAACGTACTATCTATCTATGTCGGCCTCCCGCAACAGCAGCCGGCATATGCATATATATAAATCGATAATATATATCTTGCCGGCGTCAGTGTTCCCGTACAATTACGATGTTGACATCTTCAAAGAGTGAATAGGTATTTGTTAGGTTAATGCGCTTTACCATCATCGACCACATCTTCACTTAACAACAGGTGGGATCGTGGTCAAGCATTAACCTATACCTACGTAAAAAAAAATAATAATTTCTGAATTGATGACATCAATCCACGATCCAGCTCCTAATATAATTTTTCTAATACTATATAAATATACATAAACGTTGCGATTGATTAGTTATTACAATGATATTTGCAAAGAATACATACTTGATACTATACTTGTGTGGCTCTCCAGTAAAAAACTTATTATTTATCTAAATAAACTATTCTGCTTTGTATACAATAACGATTTTATTGTTATATACTCAGACTTATAGATCTAAATCATGAAAGCTATTACTTATTACTATGTTTTGTATACGATTCTCCTTCTTATGTAAATAAAGTTTATTTAAAAAAAGTTCTGACCGTCAATTCAGCAAGCGAGCAATCGGCCATCATTGAGGCCGGTACCGGCATGGGGTCCCAGTAGACGGCCAGCTGCTGCAACTCCAGCAGCTTAAAAGAGCACCCGTCAGAGTCCGAGAGGAGGGTAAAGCCTCGAACCCAGTTCGCGTCGCAGGACTCCGCCGCCAGGGATTCCACGGTGAGACCGCACGCAAACGAGTGCGGCGCGCATGTAATCGCGTCCTCGTATCGGATGTGCACATCGTTCAGCTTTAACTAAACAAAAAAAATAGCTATTTTTTCTCTTCTCATTCTTAAAATTTAATTCGGCTTATTCAGCGTTTCCAAAAACAAGAATATATGTTAAAACAACAATGAGCGCTATTTGAAGGCGTCATTTTCACTTTTGCGATCTGAAGTCCTATCACGATATAATAGGCATAATAATATGAATTGTGTAGATATCACACCTGTAGGTTCTCCACGATATTGGCGAGCAGGCCGGTGCCGTAGCTGAGCCACGAGGAGTAGGAGGCGGCGTAGTAGCCCGCGTCGCTCGCCTCGTGCTCGGCGCGCCACTGCGCCTCCAGCGCGTCCAGCAGCGCCACCTTCCGCTCGTGCGCGATGTGCGCCTCCACAGAACTATCCCACTACCAAAAAATACCATCCACGGCGTTAACTAATCTCAATATTCTTAATTAGTATAATTCACATAAGTCATGTTAAACATCAAAAAAATTCTGCCTGCGAAATATTAATGAGTGGTCCAGCATCAACAATGTAAAGCAACTGTTCCGTGTGGCTCAAGACAAGACACAAATTTTCCAACCTGATGGCTAACCTCCAGTAATCAAGATGCACTTTAGGAAGGAAGTATGATTCACAAATGTATGAATCAATTCAAAGTGTCAAGTCAAAATTAATCCTGCCATTAGAGGACTATTTTTAAGATAAACGTTAATACATTTATCTTAAAAATAGTCCTAAAAGGTTTATAGAATTAAAGCAAACCTTTTTGTATAGTTTAATCAATTTAAAGTAATAATAATATGTAAGGAAGGAAAAATATTAAGAAACAGCCATGAACAATAATTTATTGTTTATGTATAAATTTAGATTGTGAGGGCACTGATAAGCGTATGACCATAAAAAACTGAGTCATCTTTATTATATAATCAGAGGTTTTTATTATCTATTGGATGTGTTGGCATAATGCATCATGCTGTCAAAATAATAAGGTATATAAAAGATTAGTGAAAAAAAATTAAATTTATAGAAATTAAGGTTGAAATGAGAATAATATCACACAATATTTCTCTGTTAAGTAGAATTGATTTTAGTAATTACTAATTATAACACTATAATAAAACTTTAAATATATTAATCTTATCAGATTGAACATAGTTTAAGATAACTACTTAACATAGTAAAGCTATTATGGACTATCTTATCCTTCATAAATAAGTAGTTATGGGAACAAACACTAAATTCAAACTATAATATTATCACCATTTCCAATTTTATGTATAGTTTCAGACATCAATATCTTTCAAGTGATATTTTTTAATTACATTCATCAATAGATATTTTTAAAAACAATTTTTAAAAGATATGTTCAGATTAAATAATTTATTATTATTATAACAATAATAGTACAACATTGTTTTTTACTTGTGTATATATAGAAATAATTGAAATTAATATGAATCTATTTTAGGGCATTGGCAGAGAATAAATATAAAACAAGCAATTGGCAAACAACCAACTCTGTACTGTAAAGGAATCAACATGTACTAAACAACAAAAGAACAATAATTTAAAGTTGTTTAAACTTCTTTTACATCATACATGCTTTGCCAACACATCATCTTTAATAAATATAAAGTAATTTTTAATGCAATATTATGAATAATTATTAAATAGTATTACCTAACCTTTGTTACATTAATTAGCAATCAATTGTGTTACTTTCAGAAGTTATAGTACTAAGTAAAACAAATCAGAAAAAAAATGTTATCTAAGAATCATGACCTAGTAACCACTTCCATACTTCTTTACTTGTTATATAACAACTGCCACAAAAAAAATGTTTTAATTAAATGAAGATACAAGCAATTTCAATGAGAATAATTGTTTTTATATTAACTTAAATAACTTGCAATTTTATTCTAATAGGCAAAATCAATAACATAGAATCTAGAACAAAAAATTAGGATATTAAATACCTCATCCAAGTTCACAGGCGCTGCCACCAAGTACAACTTTTCAATAGCAATCAGCCAGGGTGCAGAACGGATCTGGCGTACTGGCACTTGAAGCTGTACTTTGCCAATGAAGCCAGCCTTGATTTCCACAGGTAAACCCAAGTGTCGCAAAGCATCTTTCTTTAATGGTAGATTTTCTAATTCCACTTTACCTGAAATAATAAAATGTTTTGGGAGTTTCAAATAAACATAAATTATTACATGAGGTTTATTTCATTCATTTAAAAATTTTGACTATTTTTTATAACGGACATATGTTTATTGTTAAGTTTTATGTTTCCAGGACATCCATAATTCGAAAAATATTATAAACTTGAAGATATAAACATTATAAACATTGTTATAAAACGCAATATTTAGTTAATGTTGTAACGTACCGGACAGTAACGCCACGCTCAACTGATCCGTATTTAAATTCTCTACATATTTTCCAAGATAGTTGTTCAATACCCAGGCTACTAGACCCTCCAACATCGTGCATGATCATGTATGAACGTTCACTTATTACTACAGAGTACCCAGCGTTCCTTTCGTAACTATATCCCTTCAAGGTTATATCCTTAAACAATCCATATAGTTATAAACACTCTCCACACAAAAGTTTATTAACATATAATTTTTTTCACTATATAATACTTTACCGACGAATATATAGTACAATTTGTTTTCCTTCATTGACATATGTCAGAAACTATGACATAATACTATTTTGGCAATTGAATGCAATAATCGGAAACGCGTACTAATCCGAATAAAGTCGGGTAAATACGAAAAAACAATTGTGTTAGAATTAGTTAAATGACGTCTAAACGTCTGCTTAAATTTCAGCAGTGTAATCCCGTATCACGCCAGAAATGTATTTTATTCATTACCCTTAAATATACCACATTTTATCCGTCTAGAATATATTACTAGCCGCTATTCATGATGATTGATCCCAAGTAAAGGAAATCTTTGACTGCAGTAAATCGCGCACACCATTGAATTACAAGGCATTCATTCGTCATATCTATGACCACGACGTTGGTCTTCTACACCATATTATTGACCATATTAATACTTTTTACTTTTTATGTGCCGAGGAGACGAGGCGAGCAGGACGTTCACCTGATGATAAGTGATACGCTTGCCCATAACAACGTGGCGCTGGTTGAGATGATATACACAGCACGATATTGCGCTCGTCGGCTTGAAACGTAAGGTGTTATATCTCGTTACACTAGGAATTTCAGTAGCATACAGCAACCTGTTATCCAACAGAGCGCCTCGCTCGTTTCGTCGATTAAAGAAATATTCCAGACATTCCACCGGGGTACTCCAATTCATTCCTCTGTTTTTGTGGAGCGCATTTAAGTAAAGGTGTTTATAAACGATGGTTAAAAAAGTCCGTAAATATTTTATAACCATAATAACTTCAAGTGAACTTGTATTGTAATTATTGTATAATTTGTTATAAATATTTATTAAATATTAATCTTTTTACTTTGGTATTCAGTTTTGACATTTAGAGTTAATATATGTGAAACGTAACGTAATGGACCTCGCTGAAATGAGTAAGATCTTGTAGGCTACTCACGGTTGTTTACTCAATAGAGTAAGCCAGACTTAACTCAACTGTTACAAAATGAAGTCAATACAAGCAATGAAAAGGGCCTGTGGTTCATCTATTATTTATTTTAATACCTGTTATCATCATAAAAGACTATCAAAACTACACGTACGTTACGGTGCTACAGTGGTTACTTCCAGGTTGAAACAAATGGTTCCAGCGATTATAAATATTCGTAATTTGGGATTAGGACCCACTTCGAAGGATTTCGAAGAGCCCGCACAAATATCAGGTCCGCTTACCAAAGTGCACGCCACAGAACTGGTCTTGCGTCTGAACGGAGATGAGAGGAAGATATTGTTTAACGCGTTACAAGAATACGAATCGAATCGTATTAAAGAAGAATTTGAAGGTATTTCAGTACACAATTTTACAAATGTGCATTAAATGACGTTTTAAAAAGTGTTTAATTTTGTCAGATAAATTGGCCGGCCAGAGATGGAGAAGTAAGCTGGGTAGGCCAAGCAAAATTCCGACATTAGGCGATGTGGACCCCACAGGGACTTATTGTCCTGTTCCTGAAGATTGGCTTAAGAAAAAATATGGTGAGCTCATATATTTTACTTAATGTTTATTTGTTACATTAGTTTGATGTTATAAATAGATTATTTGTCTTATATTTATTATATATTGACTATTAATCTAAACATGGTTCATTTTCACTAAACAGTAAATTCACATAATGCTTAGCGAACTATGAACAATGTACTGTGAGAATAGCCTCAAATATTCTTTAGGCCTATATCCTTTAATTGAAGTCTACAATGGATGCATAATAATAATTATTTTATTATTTAATACAGTTCCAAATTTGCTTATTCTAACTTTTATGTATTCTCCACAGCGGCTTCTGTTCCAAAACCAACCACCAAGGAACTTTTTCACTGTAAGTTATGTTAAGAAATATTAATATTAGAAGAAATTAAAATACTGGAATATGTATAATGTCCAATGTTGTTTCGTGGTCAATATAGCAGATCTTAAGAGATTTAACTTAAAATTTTTAATTAAATTATATTTTATGTATTAAAATTAAATGTCATTACATCACATAATTATATTTATTTTTCAGTGTCTTTGGCAAATTCTATTCCTTTCATTGGCTTTGGGTTTTTGGACAACTTTATAATGATCATTGCTGTAAGTATATTTATATATTTGTATTAGATAATTTTTTATTTATTTCTTTATGATACATAAACATTCACTACATTAACACACTTTTGTACATATATAAGTACAACAGGTTCATATAATAAAATAAATGTTACATTACATTGGAGATTTAGGGAAAATAAATTATTTGACTTGAATTTAAATTATGTATTAATTGGTATTCGAACAGTACATAAAAATAACTCTTTAATGATTAAAAATATTTTTAAAATTATAGCTTTAAAAAAGATGTGATTGTGACTATTGCACTTCTATTCCAACAATCAAGAAGAAACAAATTAGAAAATTTTACAAAGCAATGAATATACACTGTAGCTAATGATGTTGTCTCCGGGTTAGGGCGACAGCATAGAGAGCAGCATGAGCGCGTACATCACACTGTCGACGATGGCGGCGGCGGCGCTGGGCAACACGTTCAGTGATGTGATTGGCATCGGTTCCTCGTACTATGTGGAGCGAGGCGCCGCGCTGCTCGGGCTGGGCGCGCCCGCACTCTCACCGGTGCAGCTCGACATGCCCGTCAGCAGGCGCTTCGCGAACATGGTAACTTTCATTTAAACATATAACTAGTGTTACTGTCTAGAGTAGAGTTCCACAAACTTTTTTGTGTCGTAGACCACTTGCCTTTTCTTCGTGTTATGTAGACCCCCTACTTACCTGATATTGATTTCCTGTAAATTTATAACTGTAGTGAAGTTTATCGTTAAAAACTTAAAGTAAACAACACATGTTGATTTATACGTTTAATAATTGAATTTAAATTAAAACTACTCAAAATAAAATTTTGTATCTGTTATGTAAAATATACGTAACATTAAATAAATTATAAATAAAACAACATAAGCAATAAGTCAATATTTTTAGTGAGAAGGATGAATATCAGGTTCAACATTTGGCGTCAATTTTGTAAGGGTTAATCTTAAATCTCCTCGGCTAATGATGTCCAGTCTGTTTTTTTTCGTTAGGAGATTGGTAACAGTAAGTAGGTACTATCAGTATATGTGTTGAGATCCACTATCTTGGACCCCCATTTTCATTTCATGGACCCCCAAATTTATTTTTGCTGACGTAGACCCCTTGCAGGTTGTCATAGACCCCTAGGGGTCGATATAAACCACTTTGGGAATCACTGGTCTAGCGCATTATTTATAATTTGAAAACTATACTGTATCAAGGAGGAATGATATGAAGATCTTAGACTATTTTAAATACAACATATGCTTGTAAATAATACTTCCTCCTGCTGTTCTCAGGGTCGGGTACTCGGCATCACATTGGGTTGCTTCCTCGGCATGACTCCGCTCCTATTCAAAGACGACGAGAAGAAATCTGACGTTAAAGACAAACAATGAATTCTCATAATCCGGTGAGCAAGGCTTAAATAAAATGGATTAACGAGTACTCCCATACTTATACTTTTCTTTAACTTGATTTCAGATGATGTTAAGTGACTATGAGACTAGATACCAAAGCGTGTCCCCTAATTATAATCTGGCTTTTAAAAATTGGTTTCATTGTCAGTGCAAACTCAAACGTGTGACCCCGAAATGGAGTCACTGGGCTAAAATATTACAAGGCAATAGATTAACAGCAGTACACATATTTAATTAAAAATAAATTGCAACTACATATAATTGTATGAAAAAAAGTTGCTGTTTTTATCTACATTTCACTTAGATTTTAACTAATTGATTTACTGGTATTCATTTTAAAATTGTTAACAATTTGTTCATTAGGAATTCTACTGCTTTTAAACATTAGGTAAAATATTAAATTAAAAACACTGATAACTACTCGCTAATATTTTCAAAGTTTTTTATATGCCCAAAATGTATTGAGGTCTTGCAACTGATGGCTTTGCGTCAGGTAATATGCTCCTTGTAATCACAACTCTGAACTTCCATGTTTCCAAACAGAATACAGTAATCTCCCCTTTAACACGATAGATTAGTTACGCGGTGTAAGAATAAATTCGTATAACGCGTTATGTACTAATGATATAAGGTTTAATTATATTATTAAAGAATATTTAAATTGAATATTAATAAAAAACTATGTAATTAACATAATATGTTTCTGCAATGTTCTTACAATTCAAAAACTAGCAACACTGATTTATTAAAAAAAATGAAATTATCAACTGTACAAATCTATATAAATTTTAAAGTACAGAAATATGAATGAAATCCTGCATTGTATGGGGGAAATACGTGTTGACGAGGGACATGAAATCGTGTAATATGAAGCCGTGTTATAGGGGGGATTACTGTATAGTTGAAACTACTTGAGACCACAATACACCTGTAGTACTCGCTGTGTTAACTTAGCAAATGTAAAGGTACTTGCGAATGCATATAATAGTTTCAAAAGCTTGCGCAGAAAGTTGAGGCTGAAAATTTTATGTGAATATATATAAAACCTAGCAACATTTATTGTATTTTATGGTAATTTAGTTGAATTTACTTGTTTTGAATAGTCGAAGCATCTGTTTTGTGAATTTCTTTCTTTTGGAGGTATCCATAAATATTTGAGAACAATTTACTTCATACTCTTTATAACTTTTCTATGCAGATCTCCTCCAATATTTTTAACTATTTCTATATTCATATCACATTTGTGTTAAATGAGAAGTTTACCACAGGCATTGTTAAAAATTAGGGTATATAGGCATTTTAAGCACCGAAGGCCTAGCCAAAGTACTGACAGTTTAACACTAAGCTAGGACTAAGACACACAGACATAGTTAAGAAAACATATTAAGATTAACTTTGTATGGTGGAGTCTAAGTCCAGCAGTCGGCTTAAAGAGATTTAAATTTGTTGACTTAACACAATTTTATAATGTTGCTAATTGAATGTTTACATGAATTATGTTTCATAAAAACATTTATTACTTTCATTGCTTTTTATATAAACATATATAAGGTTATATAGTTATTTAATTTATTTTTGCCAATATTATTAATGTATTGATTTTTTATAATCATATTTAACAAATGTGTCCAACTTTTAATATTGTATAATGTATCGTTAAGGTCAAGTAAGCACAATGTTAAAATATTTTAACTTGAATTCGTAAAAACCGCATTTTTTACTTTGATTTAGGTTAAATTAGTAAATGATTTTTTATATAAAATTGTATTTATAACACAAACACTCGGACCCAAGATAGCTCCTACGCGTGTGATTCTCAAAAACATTCATATTTAGATAATATAGATGAAAAATAACCATTTAAACTTGTTTGACGTTTATATTCGTCATCTAAAAATAGTATTAAACTATATAAATTTGAATTTAACTGCGACCGTTTGTGTTATATTGTTATTGTACAAATGTAGCTAATTATTAAACAATATATATTTTATGATGATCAAATGATTCTTTCCTCTGTATTAAGTAAATATTTACAAATTGTACTATTGTAAGAATACTAGTCAGTTTAAATAATTTTTGTATATACTAATGTTTTCTCAGTTTGTTTTTTTTTAACAATTTCGACAGTTCCTTATGTAAATATATATATGTGACCATTTGAGATTTCGTTTCACTCCTGAATCTTCCTGTAATCAACGTTTTAAGTTTTACTAGTACAAAGCGTTTTTTCGTCATGTGGGAAATGTTGTGTATATCTTTACCATTACTAATATTTATAAAAAAGAATAGATATTTTTTTGACTGGGGTAGTAATGGGCAAGACGTTCACCTGATGATAAGTGTTACGCTGGTTAATATGGTCATATCGCGCTCGTCGCCTTGAGATGTAAGGTCTTATATCTCGTTACTTCAGTAATTTCACTAGTATATAGTACCCTTCACAGTTATGTTTGTAACGTACTGTTCGTCTCCGGCTACAGAGACCACGAATAGACGAGGTGTATTAAATTAAATAACATATTTGCTATGAAATTATTTTATAATGCCAATGATTTCCACAATGACTACACTTCAGTGCGAAGTACGAGCTAAATAAATAAATAGTACATAATAAACGTACGCAAGGCCGCAGTACTCCTGCGGGCAACGAGCTTCGGGCTTTACAAACTTAAACATATACGTATTATACTTTAGAAGCGTATTCGTAAATTGCGTGATGTACAAGTCGGTCTCTGGATTCGAAGCCGGATGCATCCAGCGTGTGCAGTTTATAACAAGAACTGCGTGGTCCGGCCGCTGCTCTTCAAAACTTACAATTGATATTGACCAAGTTTAAGCAAAAAAAAATTACACGTTTATTAACACAATTTGTACTTTATATACAGTGTACACTTTGCAATGAGGTTGTATGCCCACGCGTGGTTACGTTATGAGTTTTATATCAACTATCTCACGGTAAGTCAGAAACGATCGCAATACAAACAATGCAAGTCGTATTGATCTGTCCCTTTACTTTCTGTGCCCACTTCGCACATAAGTTACAAAATGATATGGCGACGTAACACAGCCCTAATCACGCAAGTTTTATATTTAATTGACCTATATCTAAAAATTTGTGCAAATATCGAGGTCGGAATCCTAATGGAACTAGAACAATTAAACATTGTACAATAATAACAAATCGTGTACACTTATGTATATGACGCCGTTAACAAAGAAGCGAAGAAAATAGCACGACGATAATATGACTGCAAGATACACGTCCACGATGAAGAGCTGATGCGTTGTTCTGCTGATGTTCAAACGGCACCGCATTGCGCTCAGCCCCTTACAACGCGGTCATTATTACACGAGCCCCCCTTCAAAACGTAAAAATAAACATGGAACATTAAAATGGCTCAACTAAAGGAATGCATCACTACGTCAAAATATACATACATTATTCATAATAAAATATAACGTTAATCACAAAGTAATTTATGTATAAAAAAATAAATTAATTACGTCATCATAATTTCAACAGATGGATGTCCACAGTTGGACTTGGGTCTCTTGTAAAATATCCCACAAAATACAATAATCGTCCTGTTTGGATTCAATGACTCCCAGCGATTCTTTTTGCCGTCTTTTCGCCTAGTGGGAGATTTGCCCAGCACTGAGTTCCCAACGTCCATCGGTTCTCTGAACTGTATCCCCTGGCCGTTATCACTTCAGCTTCGCAACGCGTAGGGCTAATTAATTACATGGTATACACTTTCTCATGTTGGAAAGCAGGATTGCTGCAATGGACAGAAACACTGACCTCCCTGAAATCCCCTTTACTTCTTGTAACGTTGATACTTATGATTATTCATTTAAAAATCTTGTGTTTCCAGCTCGCAGTTCCGAGTGACAAAATTATAAGAGAGTTCTGTTACAAAAGGACATTTGTGAAACGGTATTGACCACTACCCTCCCGTTTCCGGGCTGAGGATAACACGTATACCGCCGACCCTGGCCATCCGTGCCACTTTACGTCTCTGAGCGAGGATAAGTCATCAGTTCGGCAAAATGAGTTCAGGAGACCATGTGCATCCACGGCCTTACACCACGAGACACTGGAAGTGGCCGATGAGATAGTGGCTGACAATATTATCACATTTTAACCTCTCATCATGACCACACAATAATATATAGTATTCCTACTCGAGATCCGAAAGATTATTATAATAAAACAATACAAAATAATATTGCGACCTTAAAATCCACATATAGTATCTCATACAAATAATCGAGAATTTTTTTTAAATTCAAATAAATAATCTAATATATCACCAAAAAACCCTTAAACGTTAACTATGCGATACAGACATTCATCATGTTGATTTTGCTTCAACATATACATATAGAACCAAATACAAAAATGTATTCACTGATAAAGTTACTCTATCGGTATGTACATCTGTGATGTTTGTATAAACAAAAACATGTATTCGATGGTACTGCAATGCTGTGATGTACCAGGATATTTATCACGAACTAAATAGGTGCCACTTAATACTGTTTATCACAAAACACCAATACGAAAACAATCCAGTAGCTGATAACACCAGATCGTCCTAACGCATGTGTTAAGGAGGAGGAAGGGAGGAGCTGCTATAGGTTTGGGGAAGGCCGGTGTCGCCGAGACTCGATCTATCCCATGTTAGATGCGGATGTAATAGTTCAGATAACAGAGGATGATAGTGGTGCCGTTGGGTGAGCGGCGGACGGTAGACGCGCTACTGGTGGGGGCTGTGTGGGGTGTGAGGGTGTGGGGGAGCCGAGTCAGGGCCGCGGCGGGTCGGTGAGGGCGGCGGCGCGCTCGTCCTCTGTGGTGTTCCGCTGCAGCGCTGCGAGGGCTGCGCGCGCGGCCGCGTCCTGCTGCCGGCGCCACAGCGGCGCGCGCTCCACGTACCGAGCCTCCTCGAACCCCCAGCGGAGGCCGAGTATGATGCTCAGCGCGGACGCGTCCTGCGCGTGGCACCCAGAGTACCGGTACTGCGGCTTCTTATCGAACCTGCAGCCCACCGACTGCGCGCCTGCAACCGCCGACACAAGTTACACTTTATTACAGATACAAAAACAATTCTGCGAATCCACCATTTAAAGACCATTACATTTGTTAGTAAAGTGTAAAGGTAAAGAATATACGGGACAGGAGATAGAATCTATGACATCATAATAAGCTTTACAATGCAGCAGCTGCGACGGTTTACAAGAAATACATAGACCATAAAGAGCTACTTAACTATCATGAAGAGAGTAAAGGTTCCCACAACATTCACGGGACCCAAATCAATTTCACCTGCTAATCTACAAACGAAGCTCTGACTCTACACCAACCCGTATGGCTACATGTTTTTATTGAAATCAAGATTTTTTTAATTATTTTTCCCTTTATGTGTGATTAAAAACCTATACTGAAATATTTATTTCATTTTTTTTTTTTTTTTTTTTGGGGTGATTTGGTTGGTTTCGGCCCCCATTATGGCCGGGCTAATAAACCAATGATACCCACCCGCCTAAATCTAATAGAGATCTGACG
>DWLS01005485.1:0-12646 GCA_018246255.1 Pachliopta kotzebuea | reverse complement strand
ATATATATATATATATATAACATATAATATTTTATATGTACCCAATAATATATAAATCAGTACCCATGAAAGAAAACGTTTAAACTTTTCCTTAAGACACATCATCTACTTTTACCCTTAAAATATTAATTAAAATCTTATAGAGTAGGTCATATAATTATAGGAAAGGATAATATAGTTCCTTGTATATTACTTTAACAAACAAAATTCAAATATTGTCAATTACCTATCTATCAATGTAAAATTAACAAATTTTTGTTTAGTTCTTATATACGATGTATAAGCAACTGAAATTATATATAAACGAATATATGATTTCCTACATTTACAAGAGCATTTAATAAACCTTGATTTCACTTTTTTATCGTATGTTTTAACTTTTTAATACGTTGATATTTAAAATTCTTTTCAGCATCAACAATCAGTGGAAGACCTGACTTGATTTTCAGCTTGGTCTTCAGCTTTTAATTATCACTTCATTCCACATCAACAAGAAACGCAATCTTATAACTTATTGTCTATTTATCTGTTCTAGCTAATGCCTGAAACGGTTAAACCATTTTAATCGGCCATTTACTTGATATTATGAATAATAACTTTAGTTTAAGTTTGTTTTATCAGAAAATTGTGTATAATTTTTGTTTTAATTCAAATTCTTAACTGACTAATATTAATACGGGAACCTATTAATTTATCGTATGAAAGAATATATATGAGAACTAAATTTTAAAGTAATTAAAGAAGATTTAAATAGTTTTATAGTATATTTAACAAAATACGTACATATTACAGCCTAATAAACTAGCGAAAGATTTTCTATGTATTATGCGGTAATGCATTAGAACATAAAATGTTCTCATTAAATACTTTATGGTAAACTGAAGTAAGTAACTTTTAGTTTTTTAATTTTTGTAATAGTCGCTATTTTAATTATTTCACCTAACTGGTCTCCTAAAGTATAGAGATATTAAATTCTGTAATAATCTCTGAAACTGGTTACATCATGACTTTATCGTAACATCGAGAACAAAGTTGGTACAAGCGATCTGCCGCCTGACGTACCTAATCTATGTCGGTCTCCTCGCAACAAACTGAAATACCCGACACCGTGTGTGGGTGTGCTTCGTTTAACGTAAGAGCGCCAGTCCATCAGGGGCAAGCGCGACAACGCTATTCAGAGAGAAAGAGACGACGGAATACGCAGCCCGTGGGAAATGCACAGTAGTGGTCAGATCAGACTGCGCGCGCGCCGGCCCAGTGCACGTATTATTGTAGTCACATAACAACAGTTTGTGATAGCCTATGTGATACACTGTACAGTTTAACTTTAGGCTTTATTCGTAATACTTAAGGTCGATATTAAGTTGTACTCTCAGCGGTAGTTGCACCGTTTCCTTAATGCGCTGAGTAGGTACGCGGCGAGTATAATGCGATGAATTTTTTTTTAGCGATCGATTGAGTCGGTTTCTGCGGCGGGCTTCGGCCGGGATGCAAATGCGGTATTTACGGAGTTCGCCGGCACACGCCTAGTCGGTATCGTAAAAACTCTTCATGATTTAATAAGCATGTTATTGCTTAAGCCCGCATATTGCTCGGCACTCTTGCCGAATACATGTTTAAATTAACTTACGAACCGAACGGCTTTCGGATGACGAATGTTGCGGAATGAGACATTGTTTAAAAATTTTCAACGGACACAAATGGGTTTTCATTACGTAAAATCACGTTAAGCCTCGGAGATTTCTCGGTAATTCAAAACCAATGACATTACTTAGGGAAGTACAAAGTTGACACTGTAAAACCTATAATAAAGTTATTAGCATAAAAAAAATAAGAGAGTAACGTATGAGAACACCATAACGTCACAATGTTAACCTTCTTCCCTACTAATATCTTCCCTTTCTTGGCGTGCGTCCGTGCAGAATGGGATGTCGCTATGCCAACTTAATGGCTGACATATGCTATATATATAGCTATGGTAACAGTGTCATGAATTTATAAATTTATATTATATTTTATTTATTAATTCTTTAGTTGCGAATGCAACGGGCAACTACTAATATATTTATAACGCGCTAATAAGAACTATCAATCAGTACTAAATTGCACT
Organism: Pachliopta kotzebuea; assembly: GCA_018246255.1. Lineage (NCBI taxonomy): Eukaryota > Metazoa > Arthropoda > Insecta > Lepidoptera > Papilionidae > Pachliopta > Pachliopta kotzebuea. The sequence continues at coordinate 10,536 of DWLS01005485.1, read as the reverse complement.
TGTTTGGAGCTGTAAGATTTTAAGTCTGAGTATCACTTTTATTTCACTATTTATAGCACCCTTAACACTCCTGCATTGGACTTAAAATTAGCACTATATAATTTCGTTACAAAAATAGACCAAGCTGTGGTTGTTACCTACGCGATCTCCAGCAACAATAACCTACCACGATTAAATGTCTATATTGATTTTATTTTTCAAATGCTCTAAGAAAATAAGAAAGTTATGTTTTTCAATCACTACGCTGAAGTGGCAATAGGCGGAAGAAGCGAAGAGGCGAGATTTTATAGATTATAACACAAATGGATCGTATAGATTTTGAGAATCATAAAGGTGATTTTATAAAAAAATAATCACCTTGGGAGTTATAAATTAAAATTTATACTTAAAACAGCGTTATTTTTAATTATAGAAACAAGTCTTCATTATATCTATACATTAAAAAAGGGGCTAAATAATCTTTCTTAACTTTGTCATACGAACTGCATATTGTCTGAATGATATACGACTAAAGCGGCAATCATGTTTAATTACAAAAACAACGATTTTCAGTAACAAGTTTAAAGTCAAGCGATGTTACTACTTCATAACAAAATTAAATGATATAAAATATTTCAGAAATAAAAAAGTTTACGTATACCGATCGAATTTAAAATAAAATCGATGTTGCCCAGCCGATCCGGAACAATGGTCTATAATTCGTAAAGTCAACCCACGCTTAACAACGGCTTCGACACTTTCAATTAAAGAAAAAAGCAACCAAATATTTATAAGCTAACCTCCGCCCATGCTTAGTCCGGAGACGTTCCGGACATACGTTACCTTCAGCAGTGCAATCCTCGTGGGCCGCGACTTAATGTAATCTCCTTATCATTATAAATCACCTACACCACAATTCAGATCATTCTTTTACATAGAAAAGCTCTCACTATTTCATAAAGAAGAAAAAGCATGAAGAATATAAATTATTACCCAAATAAGATTTTGTGTGTGAAAGCCCCCATTCTCGTCTACTTACCAAAAGAACATATAAAATATTATAAATATACGTTACTGTTTTAGTTTATAATTTTCTAACAAAATATATCATCATGAAAACTGTCAGAAGGTACATATAAGTATAATGTGCGCCATATTTATTTATAAGAACATGCTATAAAAAACAACAAAATTTATTTAGACGTAATTTAGGTTTTGGATGGACACATTGTATTTTTTATAAATAAAGTGCAATACTTCGTAACACATAACAATACATGTATATCATATAAGCCGAAACTACGACCGTCGACGTCGACCTGTTGTACCACAAAAGGGACAATGGTGATCGAAACAACAGCGGGTTGGTCATATCGCTTACATATCTTAATTAGGCCTCACAAGGCGCTCATCGATTCATTTTTTTTTAACATCCGCTCGCCTGGGACCGTGACGAATATTTGTTCAGAACAACAGACTTCGTGCCAGTAAACTATTTTAGGGCTTATGCAATAAACACAAACCCCACTTTTGATTGCGCATAAAACCAATTGATAGTTTCAATAGAAAACGTGGCGATAATTAGGCCGCTGATATAATCATTTTATCTTACGATCTATGTGCTCGATATGAACAACTATTGGCTGTCATTTTGTATGTATATTATACAACTAGTGGCGGTCATTTTGTATGTATATAATAGGTGATAAATTAATCCCTTTTAGGTGAAATAGGAAAACGGTCTCTATATAATTAGGTACGCAGCATGATTCTAAGTGTTGTTTTATGTTTACCTAGATATTGACTGGTTGTAATACGTCGCAGATATAAACTTAGACTCGCTGCAAAACTTTTGTTTAATAAATACCTCTAACAATTACATCATTTAAACAGAACAAATAAAAAAAAACACAAACAGTAAATAACCTTGAGTTTTTGCTAAGTTTTCAGCAGATTCCAATGCTATAGAAACTGTTTCGATAACTGCACAAATACTGATGTGTGTATATTTATGGACAAAAATGACTAGAAGTTTCCGTAAGCTTAACCCTTGTTCTTAACTAGCATTTTTTAAAACACTATAACAAAGTAAACGACTGTTAAGATTAACACTTAAATAAATAGAATTGCCCCTTGATTACTAATTACGACGTGACATATTGATGTACCTCTTCTTTTAAATTAACTAGACATTTCAGCGAATGAACTCAAAATGCAATATTTTATCCATTACTCTTTATAATAATAAAGTTCTAAGATTAGTGAAACGAAAAATTCAATGTACTCTAAAGTATATTTGCAAGATCGCTGTTACCCTGAGTGACTTGGTACAGAGTTAACTAATTCACATCCGTCTAAACCGCGTGCGCAACCCGTCTCCTGTCAAACAGTGCCTTAGGGAAACTCAATTCCATGGTAATTAGGACAAAATATTTCAGATTAGTCCAATTCAAGAGCAACCTTCGCAATGTAATTGAGCCTATTTTCCAATCAGTTTAATTCATTCTGTTCGTGCTTTATATTCTAACTAGTTTATTCTACGTTGCTGTAGTCTGCTAATAAATGAAGGTATTTAATTTCAATTTAACTGCGATCCGATGGTACTAATAATCTTCATACTTCATACACAAGACAATAAATATTAGACGAAATAATCAGAGGATATATATCTTCATTATACTAGTCGTAAGCTCCTTTTTAAAAAAATTGGAGGAGACCCTGTTGAAGATTTATAGACCCGCCGAAACTCCTAGTCACTGGACTCAACTGCTCGTTGTACACCCTACTAATCACCAACCTGCATTGAGCCAGCGTAGTGGGAGACGGTCTAAATCCCCCCGAAGGGAGGCCTATGTCCAGCAGTGGAAGTTTATATGGTGATGAAGAAGAATATATAACCCACATTTCGAAAAATTATACAGAAGATCTAAAAATATACACTTGAATGCAACAAAACAGGTCCAATCGATAAGGAAATGTTCGGAAGAAACCTAGGTCCTTTCGATCTCAATCAGATAAGGATGGTAATGATGACAGTGATTATTGGTGACAAAGCAAAATTAGCATTCTTTTAAATTTTAAAGGTAACATCGATCTGAAAGTTTGTTGATAACTTTATCGTAATCCACGGAAACTATTTATTTTTTGTGAGCCTGCCAGCCAAAACTATTCAAATCGAGCCAATACTTGGTGATTGTCATTAATAGACCAAGATTTCTAAACTATTTCAATTTACTATAAGCATGATGTACCTGAAGCTAAGAACGTATACTGTTTAGAGTAACATTTATGAACCTCTAATCAAATATTGTTGAATTTATGAAATTTTGGTTTTATTTGTACTTTTAGAATGGAATATTTAACATAAAATATATACGTCTACAGACTATAAAAATTATAATCAGTAATTACTACAATACAATGGATCGTTGTGGTTTTATTATTTTAACTTCGTGCCAATTTCTTATAGTTATTTTTGACTCCTGTCGTTGGCGATTAACTTACATATAATTGAACATACGCGTGTTACTTGGCCTGCTCGCCTGTCGTAATAGTTGTCCAAATCACTCGCAAAAAAAACAGGTTACCTACATTGAAATTCAAGGTAACATGTCGCCTTCACCGAACCTAAAGTAATAGACAAGGCAGAATTTGTTCCTATATCTAATTCTAAGTCATTAAGACATGTCTAGGTTATAATTAAAAATCAAATCATCGAATAAATTTATGTAGTCGATAGATTGGGTTTAAAATAGAAAAACACAGTAATTTTAATATCGATATAATAGTTATCTTTAAAACAAAATGCAGATAACCTGTAATCATTTCAACTTACTGTCACCCACTACTGAACATAGCTCTTCCTTTGCCTTTCCCATTAAGAATAAATTAATATCATCATCATCATGAACATAGCTCTGTCTGTTTAGCAGTGGGCAGTGTGTTACCACCTGCTTCAACCCATTAGAATCTTTACAAGGTCCATTTGGCAGGCGATCCCATGCAACGTTTGCTAAAATATGGTCTTCACTCAAGCATTATCCAGTATCATCGGCCCACAGATCATAAAATTGTGTAAGCGCAGAATTATCAAGAGAGTTATTGATTTTTAGTTATGTATATCTTTTGTCTAATATTTTTTAGCATTTAAATGTAGAGAACTACGAGACGCAGTTGGTGTTTACATGTTGACCAGTTAGAAGTTTGATAACTATATTTTTCATCCCTTTTTAAACAGCTACGCGACAAGTTGGGCCAAAGTTGACCTGATACAAGGCAAGTAATTCGCCTGCCCATAAGGATGAGGCATGAGTTAGGATGTTTACTTAGCACATTGCGCCTATCCCCTTCGTTCTCTTAACTATCATAGCGTCTAGGCGAGCCATGCAAACACCGTAACAACAGGATGTATGTTGTAGTGAAGTAGTGCATTGTTTGTTCCGGTGTTTCAATTTAAAGTAAACGAAAAGTGGGGGATCTCTTCTTTTTTTCTCTCATGGTTTTTTATAAAACGAAGCCGGAAGTGGTGGGCAATTGAAGTATTACCTTATAATTGTTACTTCAGCAATATCAGCTTTTTTTTTTTAAAAAAATCTACAGGTCTTTATTACCATTTATGACCGCCACTAGTACAGCGCTACTGCAGGTACTAGGCGAAATTATTGTTCTTAAATAAGGACTTAACGGCGATAGTGATAATACTATTGAATTGTAAAAAACTTTAATTAGCAATCTTGAAACTTAGATTTAATTGTTTATATGCGTAGAACTTGAATATTGGCAGATGATTAATCTCTTGTTATTTCCATGGATCAATAAGTTTCCTCAAGGGAGCACCTCCTCACAATTGAGCCATCACTGCTGCTTATTTTCATAAATTAACCAAATAATTTTATTCCTTGCATATTTAAGTATCAACATTTAATTAAATTAAGAGATAAAGCGTACAACAAAATAATTAAGATCAATACACTTATTATGTACTCAAAAAAGTCTTTCCACTGACAGTGATATATTCTCTGATTATGTTAGCGCTGACTCGTCTTTTGTGACGTATTCAGCTAATCTGATACTGGACACGCGGACCAAGGGGTCCACGGCCTAACTGACAGTGACTATAACACGTCATTAACAATAAGATAAATCCAACAATTTAATAATATAATAAAATGTTGCACTGTGGTCTATGAGATTCTAACTGTCTTGTTTACCCTGACATGTTAAGCTTAATCATCATTACAAACTGTTCTATAAACTCTTAATGAAAGTGTTTACATAACATTATTTACTTATATCTATCGGTACTTTCAAATAGTCTTTGGAGTTATCTATGACATGATGATTTATTGACAAATTTATGGACATGTCCCCCCAGAATGGAAATATAACCGATGTATGGACGGAGATTTCTATGATCCTTTACAGTTTGTAATGTCTTTTATGTATAAAATTCTATAAAAGTACAAAAATAGTGAAAACTCTTATAAACATTAATACTAAATTGGATTCCGGATAATTTCCTTGAAAAGCATGTATTGCTTCTCTAGTAGATTCAAGCTGTTATGCCGTATGTTGACCTAAGCAGACAACATGAAAAGAATAACAGGAATCAATGTTGGTAAACACCCTGGTAGAGTTTGGATTTTCCGCCACCCCTACGCTCTCCGATACAGGGTTACTATTCTATTTACTTTTGAGTACTCTAATGTCTTCTCTTTTGTACCCCTGCCCATTGCCAGTTCAATATCGCGATGCGAGAGGTTATAACGGACACCCTTATTCTTCTGCGGATCTCCTCATTTCTGAACGCGCAGAGATATTCCAAGTTTCGCCCTCCTCACCAGTCAGTGTGACTCAAAGTTTTATGTGGCTCATAAGCATACGGCTATAGGATTTTTTCTAAATAATAATACCTCAATACTATGTACTAAATAATATGTACATGAGAGATTTTAAACAAAACATCTTTAAATGTAATAATATTTTCAGTTTTAACTACTTATTTAGGGTCTATTACTGAGCATAAGACCCTCCACAAGGATCACAACTATTGACCTAGCAGAATAACTTATGATTATATCTTATATTTTTTACGTAAACTAATGATTTTCTTTGTACTTAATTATCATTTACGAAAGAATTGCATTTATCTATAGGCAACGGACACTTTCTATAAACAATTTTCTCTGATCTTCATCAGATCCTCCTAACAGTTGTTCCACCATTCGCTTGCCAGGGAGGGCTACTGATTCTAATGTAAAATATATTCCTTCTGTTCTCTCTATGTATAATCTGATATTTTTATTAATTAATTACACAATCTCTTGTCCATTTAACCCAAGACAAGATTACCATTGATAGTCATATTACACTTAGCACTATCATTCAAATAAATTATTTGGGAAACTTAATTTTTTTAATTACCTAATCAGACATTTGAAAAGAGTCAGAAAACAGAATCTACTAAGTAACTTATAACTACTTAATAACTATAAAACTTAACAAACGTCTTATTGTAATGTATATAGACCATAATTACAAAAAGTATCAACTTGCTGCTTAAAATTATATGAGGAATGTCACAACCTATGTTGGTATTGCTTTATTAAAACAAAAACCTATAACCTTCAACGTAGTCGCTCTCAAGATTAAATAATAATCAAAAAGAGGCAACATTTTTTTTTTAATAATATGTCTTGTCGACATGTAATAATGATGAAAAAACATAGGCCTTGATGACAAATAATGCATATTTTGGGTAGTTATCTTTATCTTCTAAATTATTTTTGTTACTCCTTTTTAATATAATAAAGAACACTAGAAGAACGAAGGTAAAAAAAATTATGAGACCCTCCTGAGAGAAGACTGAAAGTTGGGTCCAGTAGTAGTAATCAACCAAAAAAAAATTATAAATGAAATTCGATAAGAAAAGAAGTTTATCTGACATAATCTCACATAATAAAAAATAAACTTTTCTTTGTGCAATTAAGTATAGTACATATAAAAATATATGTATACTATAGATATAAATATAAACTAAAATTTTCATTACTTAGTCAATATATGGCAACATTTTAGAATATTCTTATGGCATTATCGTTTTAATTTTAATTAATATTACTAAAATCTCAAAGATAGACTTAAAAATGTAATACTTATAAGAAAAAAAGTTTATCAGTCAGAGCCTCAGAAGGTTGTTGGTGTATATTCTGTCCAACTAAATATGCCAGTTTGTGGGCGTATTGGCACGGTGCTGGCACCCTGACGGTCCCTGGCCAATTGTAATATAAATGGCACATCTTGTAGGTAAGTCGCTGGCATTGATCAGGTGTCATCCCACTGTTGTCATAAAGTACTATATAGTGCGTTGGTGTCACTGTACCCTGGTTGACCTTTTGTGACACGATGAGGAAATCGTACCTTGAAATAAAAAAAAACTGTCTTTTATTTGACGAGGAGATGAAATAGGCGAGGCGTAATCCTAATGGTAACTAATACACCTGCACTTAACAATGTGGTGCATAGTAACATTGAAACACAAACAAGCCACAGTTCATGATCCATGGCCTCATTTTCATTTAACACCATGTAAAATTAACGCCAACTATCACTACCTCAATATAAATAAAAAAATTGAAGGAACTTACCAATCCCTCCTAGTTATGTGATGATCCACAATTGTACCGGGACTTGGATTCTCTAAACCCATACCAGTTTTTAAAAATATTCTAGTGTTAATCCGCTTCTGCACCACAATATATGTGAGTGTTGGTTTGTATGTTGTGCCAACGAGAGAGAAGCAGATCTGCATCTGCGGAATCTCATACTGTTGGACGAGTTTCAACTGCCCGTCACTAACACCATCTCTAAAACAATTAGATTAAGTCTATAACAATGTCGTGCTAATCATGATGATATACACAACACCACATTGAACTCGTCGCCTTAATACATAAGATATTAATTTTCGTTTACTCAGTAATTTTACTAGATATTGCTAGTGAAATTCCTGCATTAGACCGCAGAATTAGACGTTGCGCTAGTACCAAACTAAACAGTCTCCGACATTCTAAGTCTTGGCACAAGTCATTATTATGTGATAGTTTAGGAAAATAAAGGGCAAATATAGAATAAGTCGTAGCCAAATTAAAGATAACAAACTTATCAATATCTATAGTGCCTGTCATAAATAGAATTTAACTTAAATACGCGTTTAGATTGAAGTTCTAAATCCTCATGGTTTGTAATGAGGAAACTTCAGGGAGATAATAAAATTAAAAGCTACAAACCTGTAGATGATAATTCTATCCGGCAATCTACCATTGACTCGCAAATAATGTTTCAGTGAATCAACTAAACAAGACTTAAGGCTGTCCACAATCTCTTGTCCCCTTTCTTGAAATACTGCTTTAGAATACCAATGGGTCATCGTTTGATTATACGATGCTATGAAAGCTAAAATAAAAATCGCCGTTTGCTTTTCAATACTTTTTGTTTGTTTATATATATATATGTGATAAGTGTTTAATATAAATAAGCATAGATATATATACAAGGTTATGACAGCTGATTTACATCATAGGCGCTAGAGTTAACTCCACAACATATAGCCCTAGAGCCGAAACATGAATCTCTGAATTACAAATTAAATTTAACCACTGCACTAAGGAGCCAGGCAGACTTACAACAAACACTTTTGTTCTTCTTGCTTACATCGTGATACGAGTCGATACCCACAATCATGGCAGACTTCATCGGTATACTTATGTTCCACAATGTTCCTCCCAATTTACAGTTAATTTGGAGCAGTATCTTTTGTGTGATTACGCGGACTTTTTGGTTGTTCATTATAGTTCGCGCATTGATAACCTAAAAAGTTTTATTTAGGTTATACTTTTTTGTCTAAATAATACATATCTGTACAGTATTTTAAAAGTCTTCTCTTAATGTTTCCATTAATAGAGCCATTAATACACCAAGCTGACAAAATGCGGTTTGGTGAATGTCAAATGTTCATGAAGTCTATTGAATCTAGGAACATAGTTATGTTTAAAAAAAAAACATGAAAGAACATTCCTTCATGATCTTTTCTTTCGCCGCGAGCTAAAACTCTTCGGGATCGTACCAGTATATTTCTAGACAGCAATAGACAGCCCGTGTTACTAACTAATAATATCAGTTCTGAATTCTGGCTTTTAAAGAATTATTTTTCTTTTTCTAAGTTACCAGGCTTGTAACTGATAAGTTAATTTTAATAACACTTAAATATTGTTATAGAATTCATAGCAGAGCCAGTCCAGAAAACATTACCAGTGTAGAAATACTTTATGTGCTAAAGCGATGAATATAATACAGAGCTGTGTAAATATCGTAATTAATACAGCCATATTTCTCTAACCAAGACATTTTATTCCTATGGTCTTTGTCATATAAAATAAAAGTATTACTGTAATATGTAATGCAACATAAATGGATGTTAACCATCCCTTACCTGAGAAGGCACTGGATAATCAACACAGCATATCTTCTTGATAGCAGAATACCGGTCATCTCTCTGAGTCGGACATATTGCGACTACTAACTGGAGATTGGAAGTGATGTGTTTCCTGAGAGCTGCTACGTAAGAATCCGTACGGTCGTTGGGCAAGCGGATCATTTCCGGACTCGATACGTTGATACCCATAGGTCTACAACAACGCTTTAATACTTCTACAAATTCCTAAAAAATTTTTTGTAGAATAACCACTTTTAATAACATCATATTTTTATGAACTACATTATATAGAAACAAGGGGTTACGCAGATGGTAGATCCTTCATGTATGGGCACCTGTACAAGCCCAGGCGTAATGTAAATGGAACTGCTGCGCTCCACAAGAGGTACCGGAGCAACGCAACTCATAACTATGGTGTTTTTAAATGTTCACTAGCTATATCTAAACAAAGTAGTGTAGCGAACCACATCACAGAGACAAAAACAACTTAAGAGCTACCTACCTAAGCAATTTTCCGCAATAGAAATCTATCATCAACAATGTCGTGTAAATTTCCTAAATATTTACTTACAGACATAACTATTTTGGTTTAAAGGTGCTATAACAAACGATGTTACAAGTATAAAAAGTAACATTTTACCACTACACGTGTTCTAGGGAAAAAGAAGTGCTGGCCGGACCATGCTCATATGTGAAAGTGTTCCTGTCATATTTGTGGATCAAAATAATCTAACAAGTACCTATGGTAGGACCATGTTTCCGGAAACCGTCTAGACCAGTGATTCCCAAAGTAGTCTATATCGACCCCTAGGGGTCTATGACAACCTGCAAGGGGTCCATGAAATGAAAATGGGAGTCCACGATGGTGGATCTCAAAACATACACTGATAGTACCTATTTACTTACATCATACTTTCTTATAATATCAAAACATATACATTATTTATAAAAGTACATATGATGTAAAAAATTTATTATATATGTCCGCGAACGCCGTAAGCGCAAATCTCCGGGACAAATCTCCCTCTTCGACCGGCCCATCCCCTGGAAGGACTCGGTCAAAT
>DWLS01005484.1:0-12647 GCA_018246255.1 Pachliopta kotzebuea | reverse complement strand
CAGGGTCCGATGAAGCTTTCACGGCCATAATGGTGGCCGAAAGCATCGACATCACCCGGAAAAAAAAAAAAAAAAAAGTGTTGCTTTAACGATTTGAGCAATTTAACTTTTCTTTATAACCTCTCAAGGTTCAAATCTTTAAATAAACATTGCCATACTTTCAATAGATCATTACTGTTTCTAGTTTTTTACATTAAGTTTATATATTTTTTTTATTTTAATTAAACATTTATTTGTTATTGATACAGGTATAATTTGCCTGTTCACCAAATATCGCATTTTTTGTTAAGTCAATTATCTTTTCACAGTGCCATGTTTAGACCCTAGGTCTAAAGGCAACATGTCATTCAAAATTACCTTTTTGCCTTTTTACTGCAAAATTTAATAAAAATGAAGTATTTCTCGCACCAGAATGTTTGTTTACCTTTGTGTTTTCCTAATTTTTTTATTTAATTGTGAGGTGTTTTCGAATGTTTGTATTGTTATAATTTCGTTATTAATGTTTGAATAAAAAATGTTATGATACGCATTAAAATATTTATTTCATACATATTTAATTTTGTTCTGTATTTCTACTTAATAAACGCCATCTGACGTATAGTTACAAAATTTTAGTTCGCAGCTCTGCTTTCTATTAACATTGCAAAATATAAAATACAGATGTCGTTAAAAAAGTATTTAGATTCGAACATAATACCACTTTAATCTATGATTTCTCTTAATTACGTGGTAAATATATCAATGTTCACATTTTTTATTGAAAAAACGATTCAAAAGGTAAAACTATGGATATCTACTTTAGTCTCATTATAATGTCATTTTCATATTCCTGTTTTAAATAAAAAATAATAGATTACCTTTAGCAGTTTCAGATAACGATATTACAGAAGATGAGGTGCGTTGACCTAAAAAAAATCTGTTACTTCATTTACGACCTCCGGTAAGTTAATAGTTATTATATCGATAATACTTATATTGTAACTGCTAGCAAAGTGACACTGGTAATAAGCTGCAGAAAGAGTTTTGAAAGTAAGTGAAAATCACTTCAGCAGCAGAATACATAATAAATGAAAAAAGATGAGGAAATTAAGATGCCATATCATGAGTTTGATAACAATAACTATGTTGTTTTAAAATAGGATGGTAGGTTTTAAGTAAGTACCACTGCAGCTCCCATTGCAACGGGCAAACAGTACTTTCAAGATTACCGTTTTTGGGTTTATAGGGGGTTGTAGTTTGTGTAATTCCTGTGGTAACGAGACTCAGTATCATACGCCGCAAGTCGATCAGCGCAATGTAATGCTATCATCGTAACTAGTGCCACGTTGTTATAGGCAGGCTAAAGCGAATTCAGAAATTGATTCAGTGGAATGAATAAACTTCGGAAGAAAAGTAGTTACTAAACATTTACAAATTTTTTAAAGGTATAAATACCTGTCGCATATTGGACCTGTGGAAAATTACTGAAGTAGTCGAAGATTGTTCATAAAAAAATTATGTTCTTCAACAATTTCTGTTGATCGTCATAACTTGATTACATAATAGAGAAAGTTACAGATATAAAGTAATATTTCTTACATTGTTCATACCCGGTAAATAACAATAATTATCATTGTACTCTTTGTTAGTTGTTGGCATTGCTGAAATTATTAAATATTTACTATATATTAATAAACATTTTTTTAAGTTGTTCATTATTTTCCTACGTATTGTATAGAAAATTTAGTAAACAAGAACAGAAAAGTATGAATTTCAAGAAGCCGATGTAAAACCCAAAAAAATATATGCGCGTAGTAAATAGTTACGCTTTATTTCATACAATCAGCCGCTTTTATTTTTAGGAAAGCGAATTGACAACAACTAACTTCTTAATTATTTTCATCCTTATTAACTTCTTAATTAACTCGATTTAAATGATACACGCCCAAAAAAGTTAATTAACACTAAGTATACTGACGTTTTCACTAGTAAATTTGCGTGTACGCAACAACAGAGTCGTGAATTTGGCTTGTTTAAAAATAATGCGAAAATACGTATAAAACAAAGATATTTTTTGTATAACGAATCCGTATTTTTTTAAATAAAATTATTGATGAAATATTACATCATTAAGTCGGAAAATGCGCTATATCTCCACTCGATGAAACTACTATTATACGAAATATGATTAAAAATTTCAATAGTAGTAATAAATCGATTTAAATAAATTTTGAAAGATTTACGCAAAAATAAATACTTAATGTTATAAACTATTTTATTTTTTAATTTATTAATTTACTGTTTTTGGATAATGTCTCGATTATAAATAAGGTGTGTTTAATGATGGCTTATGATTATTATGATTGTTTTTTGTATTTTCTTATAAATAAAAAAATAATTGAAAAGTGGACAGTTTAGAATAATGATTGCATAATAGTAAAATTTCTATTCCTTGTTTTCAGTGTACCGCTATATATCTGATGTGATTTTTTAATATCGCTCCAAGTAGTAGAAAAGTAGCTCACTATAATATTGAGGTAGGTTTATAAGGTAATAATTAAGTAAAAAAATTATATGTAGTTGTTGTTATTTATGAGTCGAGCTTAATGCGACCACCTTTTATAAACTCATGCACAAACCATAAAAATATTTCAAAAACAATGACGAAATATAAACATTGATATTAAGATTCAACGGTGTGTTATATGTGGAAAAAAACGCACGCATCCCAAACAACTCTAACATTATCAACGTCTAATCTACATCATTTGAAAATCTGAGTGGTATGCTTCATAAAACGTTAATTAATAACTTTATACATTAATTAATTTATAATTTATTAAAAACTTCTCACGTAATCTAAACAGGCATCTGCGGTGCAAACGCTTTGTTAGAAATATCAAGAATTTTGAATGGAATTTATATATTATACAAAATAATATTTATGCAGAGTACCGTAAAAGATTGTCATAAAGTTCAGCTCACTCATGGAATTAAATATAAACCAACATTTGTTTTCCCACAGCTGGGATTATTTTCTAGTAAAAAGATTGCCGTGGTCATAATTTTTTTTTATTCGACGAGACGAGCAAGGCTTTCATTTGATAGTAAGTGATACGCTTGCCCATAACAATATGGTGCTAGTTAAGATGGTATATACAGCAGCACATTGCGCTCGTCACCTTGAAACATGTGTTAACTTTCGTAACCTCAGTAATTTCTCCAGCACACAGCACCCCGCTAACCGGAACACAGTAATGATTGCAAGTTACTATTTGCCGGTTCCAATAGGAGTTGCGGTGGTACCTACCCAGACAGTTTCCGGCAACAGAGACCTACCACCAGTAAAACTAAATTACAACTCTGGCTTAGTAAATTATGCTTACAAGAAAACAAATAATTTAATAAAAATATTTATAGATCACTTGTTGAATAGATCTAAAACTTAAATGATCCGGTAGCATGGTTGTCTTCAGGATTTAATCATTAAATAGACTTATCTAATACAAATTTATTTAAAACTTCTTTTTTAATGTATTCATCAGTTTATCCTCTTAGCGCTAGAGGATAGTGCACTATAAAGATCAATCATTTATTACCTTTTATGGCTTCGTGCTTCTTGGTATTGATATAGTGTTTCATTGCATGAAATTTCTTTAAATGTAAACTTAATAAGTGATGAAGTAACAATAATATTTATGATGAATTTAAAAACGAGAAAAGATTAAACAAACGCATTGTTAGTTCATAGTTCATCATTAACTTATCCCCACCTTCACTCCTACCTTATACAAACGGTTCTGGACCCTAGTTCATTATTCCACTTAGAATAAGTGCTGTAAATTTACTAAATTAGATTAGGCTACGGAGGAATGTAATTTCCTATATTTATCTTAAAAATATTTTTAAAGATAACTGGGCAATGAGAATAGGTTTCTTAGATCAACTAACGCTGTTAGCTTTTATTTCTGCTGACAAACAGTTTAGTTTCGGAGTAACTCTTTGTAAAGGTTGGACGCTTGAGGAGTTCCTTGAATCGACCTACCTAGTATCTTTACATTGTAAACCTAGCCGCCATTACAGCATTGTTGTGATCTGGCTGGCAACATATGACAGCCCTGTGATTCTACTCTAGATTTATGATCATTTACTGAAGATGTAAGTTATGCCTAAAATGTTTAAACTTTGGTCAACCCAATGTTAACTATTATAAGTATATATAATACAAATTGGCATTGCATGAACAATCAATGGTACTTTTTTTCTCTCAATAGACAAAATATGGTAGACCCTGCATATTTTTTAAATATGTCACGAAGATAATAGAGGAAGTCATTAAAAATAATAAAGGGTGATATAGGTAAAAGCAAAGTAAAGTAAGAAAAGAATTTAATAGAAATAAGATTAATAGTGTAATTAAATGTGAAATAAATATTAGAAAGAAACATGATAAAAATAAATTGTATAAAAGAGTAAATAAAACTATAAATATAAAATTAAGACAAAATTGTAAGGTAGAATAAGCAGCGACTGAGGAAGACGAGGGAATGTAAGAGGAAAGAGAATTGTAAACAGGAATAGGTTTAAAGAATAATGGAAAGAAAGAAAAGACAAAATAAAAAAGGATTAAATAGATTCCTTGTCCCACTTTACACAGGAAAAGTATATAAAAAAAATGATAGATATTAGACAAGTGATGAGATTGGTAAAAGGGTTTATTAAATAAACATTTGAAGATAAAATTGCAAAAATTTTAAATGAATATCCAATAGTTTTAAAAGCTATTATGTCTATTTAAAATTTTATAACCGAGATGATAATGATGATTATTCTTGCAAGACAAACGTTCTGCATACGTCTTCCAGGAAATATTTTTTTAATTAAAAGTCTATGTGTTTATTCTATTTGGTATAACTCAGTTAAAAGTACTTGTTAAATAAATAATTACTGTCATTAAAACAAATTTCATTTTAAAACATTGAGACAATTTTCTTATTTTACATATCTATATGGCTTACTTTTTGTACATAAACGAGTAAAAAAACACAAACACTTTAACTTGTTATTCTGGACGATATTAAAGAAAGTTTACTAATGAAAACGTTGTATATTATTTGCAGACCAAAGAGGTTGATAACAATAACAACAGAATGACAGATATACAGACAAAATTTTTGAAATACTTTTTGATAGCGAACACGATGAAAATGCAGTGCTTTTGTAACTATTGAAATATTTGTCTTTTAGTTAATAAGTTAAGAATGAGATACTTAATACTTTTTACGAAACGTAAATAAGGAAAGATAATATTATAAGACATAAAACTATTTGATGCCCATTTTCTTCGTTAAAATGCGTACTCATTGACGGTTTTTACATTGAATTGAGGGCCAGGGGTCAGGAATCCAAGAGTTAAAATCATATGTTAGCTAAAACTAATATATACTAGCACAGCACACAGTATATTCTCTTTCAGAGATTCCAAGAAGAAGGAATACTCAATCGCCTTTTTGTTCCAAATCGCCTCGCTTGACAGCCGGCGCCATTGACAGCCCTTTTTCTTCCTCTAATTTTCTTTTCGGATCGCGCTACTGGCGCGATTGCCAATACATATATCCTAACATATAAGTTTTGATTTTGACTGAGATCGGTTCGTTTATCACTGTGCTTGAACTTCCGGTGAAGATAAATATCTTGAAAAACTGAACTCGTAAAAATAACAGCTTTCATCTATGTACATGCACCGATGATGGATAAATAGACTCGCTCCTTAAGAAAGAAGGACACGAGTCCCAGCAGAGAGGATATTAATCGATCTGTTTTTGCTATGTTATAAGCTGTTGTAATAAGGTAATTTATTCCACCAGATACAGCCCTATGATAAGTTTAACGTTAAGAAAATCTGTTGTATACCGAGCGTAGTTTCACAATGTTTCATATATAATAAACTTTAAATAAGGTCCGCGTTTGATCTTGGCATAGATCCGTTTGAACTTATGAAATAAAAATAGCTAGAAAACCGTTTTGTTTTTTTTTCCATTAAATAATACGAAAATATTCAAGAAATATGACATCAATTAGATAAAGATGTTAGATATGATGATTGCGTTGTGTTATGATGTTTTAATATATGTTATCATATATGTGAGATAATGATCTATATTATATTTTGAAGTTCACCCGGAAAATCTATTAAAACTATTTACGGCGAACATTTTTCTAGTTTGGTGTCCTCCAGCGGTTTGTGTGCGCATTGTGCATGAGCGGAGCGTTTGGTGGCGATTTATTTACCTCCTAAGCACTACTGAATATTTCGCGGGTTTATGTGGCATGACATGTTAAAAAAGACGTGTATTCAATATTTTACTGGTAGAATAGCTTTTTTTATCAAGGTTATAAAATTGCAATTTCTGTAAAAATATGTAAATTTATAAAACTTGAACTAGAGAATATATGTAATTACAATGAAAATAGTGCAGTGAAAGCGATTTTTTTAAAAAAAAAACAAATATTTTCTGATTTATGAAACAAGGCGCATGCATGAAATTCGAAGTATATAGTTCGTATTCCACGTTAACGTCATATATATTATTAACTTTATTTAAAATAAAAACTATCCTCTTATTCAAATTATTATTGTTTATTAATATTAGTGAGATAGTTTACTAGTTTATGATATAAAACATAATTGAAATAAGGAATCAAAAAATTGATTTAAAGGTTAAAACTTTTGAATTTTAGTTATTTACTGGTAATACAGGTAGGTCTCTATTGCCGAAGATGGCTTAGGTACTACTGCAGCTAGCAAACAGTTTTGTGTAAATATTGATATGTTATCGCTTGAAGGGCGTTATCGACTAGTGAAATTACTGGAATAACGAGACTTAACACTTTTTTTCTCAAGACTGTAGAGCACTTACCATCAAATGTACGCCTTGTTCGTTACATCGAACAAAAAAAGGTTATGTTTATTACCAAAATATGATATTACAGAAGGCTGTGGCCATGTCGCGTAATTTATTTTGCTAGAGACAGTAATCGATAAACTTACAAACAATTTAAGCAGTACGTTTACTCGCTTCAGCGCAACAATAAAACCATACCCTATACCGTCCAGCGACTAGTTTATTTATCTGTCGCGCAACTGCAACCCCCTATATAAGCGTAACACTACGCCACCATCATCCAGTACTAACCGAACGTCCTGTATTCAAAGAATATTTAAAAAACAATTAACTTTCGTCTTTCTGAGAATATTGAAGAAATTTATACTACAGTAAGTAAATTTAGTTATTCGTGAATAAGTTTTTATATTAATTTGTTAAATCACTAGGTTTTTTTATTTATTTTAATTGTAACATAAATTGATAATAAAACGTACGTTCACAATTATTGGGAGAGAATAAAAGAAAATTTTTAAAGAAAAAGCATATGAATTTTTGTTTTTAAAAAATTGTTTTTTTTTACACAATTTTTTTCAAATACCTTTAAAAAGTATTTACATAAATTTATATCAAAATGTCTTTATATAGAAACAATACATTCAATTGAATTTATTTAAAATAATTAAATGTACTAGATTCTTTTCTCATATATTATGTACAAAAATTTATTAAAAAAAAATTACTTATGAAAATAACTAAATATTTTTATACTATGATTCATAATGTTTAAAAAATTTATATAATAAATATAAATGATAACTGTTGTCTCCTTCTATATTAATTTGTACCAGGGATATATTTTCTAATATGCATATATCAATGTAGACCTCTCTAGAAATAGGCGATAAATATATATAAATACTAGGTAGTATAACAATTATAGTTAATTTAATAAATAGATCTGCGTAAAGTCAATATGATAGACGATAAATCACAATATGTCAGCCGCAGAAACAATTTCTATTTATTTTTACACGATTAATCTGCAATTTGTCATTTTCACATTCTGAGACTCTCTTTAGATTTGTTTTGTTCCTGTTAAGATTTTATATTTCCTTTAGACTTTATTTACTGCTAGTGATAATTTGTCACTCTTTTATTTAACAAACATTTTGCCAAGATAAACTAAATTCAAGAGATAACTCTTTAAAAGACCTATTCAAGACATATATTAATAGCATTGTACTTTTCAAAGTATTTCATCCCACTATAAACGGAAAGGTAGAAATATTACTATACAATTGACTACATTTAAAAACAGTAATATTTTTAAATACTGTATAACTATTAAAGATGTAGAAAGCTATCTTCAAACATTATTAAAAGTATTTCCAATGGTTTACAACAAATTAAGTTTCTTTAATTGTAGCGCTTTCTTTACCGATTCAGTAAAGCGTATGAAATTATCATGGCATCACAAATGACTATACATTTAAAACTATCTTAACTGAGATAAGATAAATTATTATTTGTAGAATTTAAGAAAGAAAATTAAACCTTTTATTATTATGATATAAATTCGGTATTTACTAATATTTGTAGGTATATACGGAGGAGAGACGAATCGCGCCGAGGACTAACAAGTTCCATTTGATCAAGAACCTTCATGATTCTGACTTTTTCGTAGGAGGTAGGACCGTGTATCTTTACCGATGCCAAAAGTACTAATATCACTTACGAATCGGGTCCAAGCTCCCGCTCTATCGGACTATACTAGTTTAATCTACTGTAACTACGCCGCGTAAACGAAGCCATAGAAGAAATGTCGATATGACTTAAGCAGCGATGTGTGAGATGTATACATTCACCACATTTGTAATGGTCGAAACACGGACCGGGAGTTACCGTCCGCTTAATAAAATATAAAGTAATGTAATTAAAAGCAAGTGTTAATTGTCTAAGTGCGCTAAAAAGAAAGTAGAATACGATAGTTTTACTTAATACTTTGTTTTTAACAAATAGCATCGTTGTCATTATTAAACACATCGAATTGGATTCTTATTTTTGGTATGGTAAATTTCGTTCAATATCTTTATCTGAATATAATACTTATTTCTAAAATTCTTTAAATTCTGTTTTGATTAGTATTTGAGTTCTTATTTAACATATAAAGTATGTAACTTTTTCTTTTCTCAAAATCTCTTTCATTTTTTTATTGGTGAAACACACCTGTCGCCATTAACTAACCATTTGTCCTAAATAAACCGTCTTATTATGTATTAGTATAAATATAGGCTGCTGTATTACATTTATTGGTATCTTGTGTATAAGGTGCAAAAAAATTACAACAACCATTAAAAAGAAATTTTTAATAATAACTGTTTTTAAGGCTGTTTTAATAATATTTTCATGACTATCATCACTTACTGCTATCTTGGTAGCGACTAAGAAGAAAAGCTATTTTCTCTAAAAATCAACGCTTTGTATTACTTTGATATCAATTTATGTTGTTTTGTTTCAGATAGTTGTTTTTCAATTCTAACATGGATCACACGGAGTTTCGCATCAAAGGTACGTACTTATTTATGTTTATATTAGAATCAAATTCAATCTTCTAAATCTATCTAAAGAAGACAAGCGTGGTTAAAAAATAGATACACAGAAGATCATCTATATCTGTACTGATATATGTATATGTATCTCATATATAGTGGCCCACTGGTCTAAAAAAGAGGATAATCCTCACATTATAACAAAGATTAGAATTTTTTCAGTGTCTCCAAGGAGGTCTCTGATTTGGTTTTGGGATAACGTATGATGGGTGGAAGAGTTGTTAATAATGAACCTACCACCATAACAATATTTCTGGCACTCTAACTTAATCAAGGGTGTTTTAAGATGTGAATAATATAAATGAAAAGTAACTTAGTAAATAAACAATTGCAGTAAATCAAACCAATAATCAGATCGTAATGATAGGGTGCGATATAGTGCTGACCATGACAGTTCCGTGACATAAAAACAAATAATTATACAAACTTGACGCCTCGCGTTGTATAATTAAATAGTTTGATTTTCTAAAGCTGTTATTACACGAATGATAATTAAGTATCAAAGCGCGAGTACTAGCGACCTTATTACATTTCCTACGTTGATAGAATTTGTGATGAATAAGATGAAGGTTGCGGGATCTCTGGACGTGTACAGGGCAGACCCGATTAGCATAGAGATCTTTGGGAGAGACCTACGTCCAGTAGAGGATGAATATAAGTTGATAATAATGAGAAGATAATATTAAAAATTAAAACAAAATATCTGACGGCTCTCTTAGTATTCCTACAACTGGGATTTCGAGCTTTTTCTCACAAGGAGAGAATCAAAGCTATTTTTCCAGCACGCTGGTCAAATGCGGATAGGAGATTTTACGTTTACGAAGGCTATATGATAGATATGATATATATAGAACTATAGATAGAACTTACTGGTTACGTCACCATCTTCCGCTCACGCTCTGTTTATAGTACAGAGTTCCCCAAACTTTGTGTGTCGTAGACCCCTTGCAATGTTTAGACTCATGCTGCATGAATTAGTAGACCCTCTACCTGATATTGATTTCCTGTAAATTTCTAATTGTAGTGAAGTTTAGTGTTAAAAACTTAAAGTAAAAACACATGTTAATTTATATATTTATTAATTGAAACTAAATTAAAACTACTCAAAATAAAATTTTGTATCTGTTATGTAAAATATACGTAACATTAAATAAACTATAAATAAATTAACATAAGCAAAAAGTCAATATTTTTAGTGAGAAGGATGAACCTGAGGCTTTAATAATAAATCATCAACATTTGGCGTCAATTTTGTAAGGGTTATTCTTAAATCTCCACATTCGTATTTATAAAGTGACGAATTGAACAAGTCAGTGCAAGGTAGCGAAGCTCTGATACTGCGACTCTCAGGTTTTTACAAGTTTAAAATGTATTGCGACCACAAAGCGAATACCAACATCCTACAACTTACACAATTTTATAAACATATGTATTAATTTTTTTACTTCATAGGTACCTTTATAAATAATGTATATGTTTTGATATTATAAGATATTATGATGTAAGTAAATAGGTACTATCAGTGTATGTGTTGAGATCCACTATCGTGGAACCCCTTTTCATTTCATGGACCCCCAAATTTTTTTCGCTAACGTAGACCCTTGCAGGTTGTCATAGACCCCTACGGGTCGATATAGATCACTTTGGGAATCACTGATCTAGTATCTTAACTTTTTTCTACTTTAATATCTATCTATATATTAAAGTAGAAAAAAGTGTACGATAAGAAAATCGCACTGTGAATTATCTGATTATTTTACGATAAGAAATTAATTATCTCTCTCTTTTCCTTACCTTTATCCCACATGGTAGTGGGGTCAGCTTTCTTAGTCTTTTTCCTCCAATTCACTCTGTCCCCGACATCGTCTTTAGTCGCATGTCTCTTGACACTACATTTTTGTACCTCGCCTTGGGTTTGTTTGTAGGTCTGGGTACCATGGAGAGAAAACTGTGGTGCCAAGTTTGCCAATTAGTCAGACGGCCTTATTGTTACATGACCGCACTGTCGCAGCTTACTTTCCTGCATCTTATAGGAGAAAAATATATAATACCTTCATTCAATTTATAAAATGATATGAGTTAAGAATGAAGCATCCAGCAGTAAACGACCGCGGGCTGAGGATGTTAAAGAATATAGCTTTAACTTGAGCCATTGAAGAAGTGAAAAACATAAATATTATCTCTCAAAAGCCTTAATGTTTGTCTTATATTATTTATTAATTAATTTAAGGCAATGCTTAACATCGTGAAAAACTTTGTTTTATGGGCTACTTAATTCAATGATATGTATTATATATATTACAATTTTGTCAGAAGATATACGGGTTTCAATATAGGCAGAATAATAAAATGAGATGAGCATGGATTGATCCTTTCGCATTGGTCCCCGGTTAAAATGTTCGCTTATTGAGCTGTTTGTCAGTTAACACTAACCCTCCTTTATGTGAAAAATGTTCACGACGTTTATTTGAACAAATGTAATAAGGTTACTGTACAATTTTACTGTTTCTATATAAAACAAAATAAACTGCTCATGCCTAGTCGATACAAATATAGGAATAATTTTATTGATTCAATTTATGAATAGTTTTGTTTATTAACGGTAATTCAAATTAGATATTGAGGTACTGTTTATTATTAATCATATACGGAAAATCACTTTAAAAATCTAGTCTTATGAATAGTTCAGAAAAAAAGTTGGAGCACAGATGTGTTGTATCTTTGTGCTACTTCTCTAAGTCAGTGCAATTACTTCTCTATGCCTTTTTTGTTTTGTTTTTTCCTTAGCGAATCGAGAATGGATTTTTCAACTAGCACTTGTTGAGTTCAATTGAATACTTTTCACTCAATTGAATCTTTGTAAGAGATTCATTGTCAAATGAAATTGTTCCTTTGTATTCACTTATAAAAATATTAACCATAATGCTAATATTTTATTTCTTTTATCTATTGAGTTACCTTGAGCCATCAGGTGGAAGTGTTTTTAAAAAAAAATTACATGCTTGGGACTACTGTCCCAAGCTATGATGTGAAGTTAATAAAAACTGAGAAAGCACTGATTTCATTTAGTAATACAGACTTCTTATATACTAAGGTTATACAATGGGTCCTTATGGCTAGTTTATCAACAACATGTGATTAATGGATCTGTTATCGAGTGGTAACAGATTTA
>DWLS01005483.1:0-12647 GCA_018246255.1 Pachliopta kotzebuea | reverse complement strand
AGCGCAGGGTCCGATGAAGCTTTCACGGCCACAATGGTGGCCGAAAGCATCGACATCACCCGAAAAAAAAAAAAAAAAAAATACTTTGTAATTAATTACAAGATATTTTAAAAAACCTCTGTAATCGGAAATTAACTTAATATCCTTTAAAGTGAACCCTAAAGCCCGTATCATTTGTGCAATGCGCGGTGACTAAAGCTACTCCCTGGAATTATTAATGCTCTCTAAGTTTTCTTGGAAGTTTTATAATGAAATCAAAAGGAAACAAATCTTTTATTATTAAGATTCTATAATGACCTCATTATTATTTTAATGCGTAGGTATTGAATACAGAAATAATTGATGTAAGTAATGTAAAGTACCATGAATTACAGCGTTATTTAATTATTGTTTATTGCGGTAATCAAACCTATAGAATAGTAAATAATATATTTTTTGAAATGTAATAAGCAGGCGGATTTCACTTGTATCGATTATTTATGAAGTATATTTGTTTAATACAGTTTTTTGTTATATTTTCTTTCAAAAACGTGTTAAATTATCTTTAACATGAATAATTAATTCTAACATGTTTGAAATCGCCTACTTAACACATAATTACCGTTTTATTATAATTTCAATGTATAAGATACACTTTTTTACATTGAAAACTAATAATGAAATCTTAATGAAGTAGGTACACGCTTGCTTAATTCAAATTATGTTAGTTTTCTACTTATTAATTAGTCCTTAATCAATCACGTGCTTTTTAAATATACATACGGAGCGCGTGGATTGATTAAGTACGGTAGTTCTGAATTTGCTTTTAATTTGTTTAGTCTAAGCCTACAACTTAAACTTATAACATGCATTAACATTTGCATTTAGCCATAACAATAACATGTTAAAAAACGAAGTCTCATTGATAATAACAACCATAACACAAATTTTCTAGAAAAGGAAAATGTTTTTATGTATGTTAAAATGTATGTATATATAAATGTATATTTTACCTTACCTCAAAATACATGAATGATTTCATATATATGCCTACTGTTATGAATATGGCAAGTTTTTTTAAAGTAATAAAAGTAATGAGTAAAATATATAAGTTACATAACGTCATAGTAATAGTTACAAAAGCACATAAATACTTCGACAATAATTCAAAGTATCAAAGCAAAAACAAATAAACAATATATCAACCATACTAAGTTTACCTTTCTCTGTACTTACCACATATACTTACTAATTATAAATATGTATCCTTCACCATTTGTATTGGTTAATCATCTCCAAATAGTTTGTAAATTGTTATAAACATTTCGTAACTTAATTTTCACCGACAAAGAGTATATAATGAGTATGGTATCTATTCGTCCATGAGGTAACGGCTCGCGCCATATCTACCTGGGTTAGAAAAAAAATTCACCGCACAACGAACTGTCTCCTTGGAACGAGGACCGTTTATTACTAAACAGTTTCTTTTTTGAAAAAAAAGAAACCTTTTGTCTTGATTACTTAGCACACGACTAAAAAGTAGTCAACAGAAAGCTGCCTTTGACTTACAAAATTGCAATCGTAAATATTTATTATGTTTTAAAAAGGTAATACTTTTTTTAAATAACATTTCAAATATTTTTTTAAGTTATAAAAATACAAACTATAGTATATATCTTGTATATTTTCATTTACTTAATGAAGTAGCAAATATATACTTCTTGGTTTCATGTATGAACTGGTAGTTGCCTGTTGCATTCGCAAATAAAAATAATATAAAATTAATAAATACAAAACGCTGTTACTGCGGCTATGTATATATAAATACATAAATAAGTATATACATATATCATCATCGCCATCATTTCTACCGATGGATGTCCACTGCTGGACATAGGTCTCTTGTAAAGTACTCCACAAAATATGATCTTGTGGACATGTGGGTATATACATATATAAATATATATAGAGGGAGAGAGCATATGTCGACCATTAAGTTGGTATAGCGACATCCCATTCTGCACGGACGAACACCATCAAGGGAAGATATTATTAATACTTTCAATAAAATCGCTTTTCCTGTTATGAGGTATTATTGTGATTAAGTGTTAAAGCTTTGCAATAAGATTAAGTTTTATTGTGGAACAATAATCATCATATTCAAGACTACCACAGAAATTTCGTAAACTTGAATATGTAAGTAAACTTGCTTACTTTTTTTATAAAGAGATTCAGCATGTTATAAATGAACAGCGAAATATTGGGTTCAGGTTTAAAGAGTGCTACATACTAGTGAAATTACTAGGGTAAGGAGACTTAACACATTACATCTCAAGGCGATGAGCGCTATATGGAGTTGAGTGTACAATCTTAACCAGGGCTACATTGCTAGGGTTAAGCGTCACTTACTATCATGTGAACGTATGTCACCGTTGTTTATTACACTATTGCGCTTTACTGTGTTAACCGACTTAACAGTAAGAATGGTCATATGGGAACCAAAAACCATTTCTTATTCTACAAGATGACGAACAAAGCGTTCACATAATGATGAGTGATACGCTTGCACATACCAACCTTGCGTTGTTGATAGTATTCACAGCACCACATAGCGTTCGTCGCCTTAAGACAATGTGTTGATTATCGTTACCCCTGTAATTTGACTAGGTCACAACTCCCTTCGAACTGGAACACAGTACTGGTACCTACCTACCCGTTCTCCAGCAACAGAAAGCTACAATCAGCTTAATATTATTATTATCCTGAACATGATTTGTAAAACATATTATGTATAATATAAAACATCCCTAAGTAAATTATAAGTATACCTAAGGTTATATAATTTTAAACAAGTTGGTATCCATAAAAACACTAAAAGTTGCCAGTGTTAACGTATTTTGTTACGCAGCCTTGCATTTTGAACCCTGGGAAAGTATGTTACGCATGCTGGAAACCCGATCGTTCGGCCACACGTGCTCGTGCTATGAATGGGCAAGGGGGTGGGCGGTGGGGAGGAGACGCGGGGGTGGCCAGCCGCAGGGAGCGGTGACGGAGGGGGGACGCGGCGGGGAGAAGGCTTTTTTCAGGCAGTGCATTACGGGCCACGGGTGAACGCGGGTGTCCCGACTCGACGGGCACCGAACTCTATACAAAATATATATAAATATTTACCGTTGCCCGATCTCGTATTCCGGTTAAAAAACAAAAAGGTTAGTTACATCGATACTGTAATTTCCCACGCGAATTACGTATTCACTTAACATTACTCTTGAAAATGCGTAATTTTGAATTTATTTATATGTAAAAATCTTGATGTTTTTAAATTGTTGGTTAGGTAGTAGCGTGATGGAGCCCGCGCCGTTGTCTAAGACGGCCAAATACAAGAAGATCACAAAGCCGCTTTTGGAAAGGAAGCGGCGGGCCCGTATCAACCGATGCTTGGATGAACTTAAGGACCTCATGGTGGGAGCTTTAGAGGTATGTAAATTATTTTCTTACTATGCATGCTTGTCTAAACCGGTATAACTATAAATATATGTAAATATTTATATCGAATTCATTATAAGATAGTAAAGTAATACAATGTTTAAAGTTCATCAAATACATTTTATTGTATAACTTTCTTCGTTTTTGATAATTTTAATTACATGAAAGAGCTTTAAGAATTTTATAAAAAAATTGTGTTTTTAATAACAATATTGCGAGATACGTTAGCGAAAGATACTAAAGAATTCTTTATATCCATTGTGTTTATGTAAAGTAATCAGACTAATTGTTTACTGCTGTATTTAAATTAAGCTAATGATCATAGTATTAACGTAGATTTTAATACGTTTTTTAGTCTTTGTCTACAATTATACCTGATGTCCAAAAATAGTCTGTAAAGTAGAGGCGAAAGCTTTCATTTATAATTACCGCGGTAATCTATCGAAGTCATTAATTGTTTGATTAAGCGTTTATTTACTAAGTTTTTATTAATAATAATCAAAATGTAATTAATCTTTCATTCACAAGCCGTTTTATTTTTATCGGCGACTGGTCGTCCTTCTTATTACTCGCACACGTACGTAAGATACAAAACTGGAATACAAAAGTACGGCCCATTAATAAAACAGGCCGGTCCGCTCGTCCCGTCCCGTCCCGCCTGTTATATTAATGTAACGTTTACCCTCAATATAACGTGAGAAACTTTTTCACCTGTCCACTTTAACAAGTTACCTCTTTTACAGATCGATGACGACAACCTCAGCAAGTTGGAAAAGGCGGACATCCTCGAGCTAACCGTCAATCATCTCACGAAACTTCACAGTCCTAAAGACCCCGTGTTGGAAGCGAAGAAGTTTCAAGCTGGGTTCGGACAATGCGCGGCGGAAGCTTGCCGGTTCATCATGTCTGTACCAGACTTAGATGAAAAAGTCAGTCAGAATTTGATCAGCCATTTGTCCAGGTTAATAACAGCACAGCCTCTGAGTATACAGGTACCGGAAAGGCCTCCATTCTCGCCTCCTACCTCGCCGTCTTCGGTTGTATCGGATAGACATCATTACTACAGCGACCACGAGCGATCTTCCTCCGACGCAGAAGACTCGGTCTATTCAGGCGATGGTGCAAAACAATGGGTATATTCTAGACCGGTTCGGGCGCAACCCAAACCGTACCCAATCGCTGGATTACTCACCACGGTTGATAAACTTCAACAGCCTAATCAGGACTACAGCGGAAATGTGCAACGGAACGGATACTTAAACAGAGTCCCGACGGAAGCCAAGGATGTCATTCTTCAAAAAATTAGACAGCACATAATGGACAAGAGGGGAAACGAAAACCTCGCCAGCGTGGAATACAACGAGCACCACGAACAAAGATATGCACCAAAAGAAGAAATGTACAGGGGTGAATATGAGTACCAAATGCATTATCCCAGCAACAACGACACCTTAGACTTGAGAAAGAACAAATCACCGACTGAAACAGCGGCCGAGGTCGGTCACTCGCCGAAAAACACCGTTCACCGCAACGCTGATGATTTGGAAGCGATGTCCGCTCAAAACAAATCCAATGCGACGCCAATTCTTCCGGAACAGTGCGAATCGCCGATGGATTACAGCAACCTGCCGCCTAAAAAGAAAAGGAAACTAATCGAGTACCAGGAGTACAAAAAACAAGAGGAGGCTAAACGTCGTCTGGACGCTTTTTACGCGACCAAAAAAGATTACCTTCGGGAGGGACCACCGGCGGGTCTCGAGATAGACGTCAACAAGTGGCGCCCTTGGTAGCCGCAGACCGCAGA
The DNA here is from genome assembly GCA_018246255.1 of Pachliopta kotzebuea. Taxonomy (NCBI): domain Eukaryota; kingdom Metazoa; phylum Arthropoda; class Insecta; order Lepidoptera; family Papilionidae; genus Pachliopta; species Pachliopta kotzebuea. The sequence continues at coordinate 7,378 of DWLS01005483.1, read as the reverse complement.
CCTTAGACCGCTATGTCATATAACGTTGTGATATTATCTCTTCCACGATAAAGCTTTAATTTGTTTTAGTTTATATTATATAGTGTTATATTATAAGATAAGATCGTATGCGTGCCTTATTAATTTAACTCTAAACCAATGTTTCACCACATTTTTGTTATGTGCCATTTGTTTGATCTCGTCTTCCGAAAAAATAATTTGTAATATGTTCAAAATTGAAATTGAATTGACGTGTTTATTAAAAATAGGTTATATGCCCCCGTGCCTTATTAATATTAATGGTAAATTACTATTTATAAAATGATGTGATTGTTTCATTGAGTAATAAAAGATTGAAACAAAAAATGTTTTGTTTTTTATTTAGGTATGGTAAGTATCATTCTGAAATAATAATTGGTATTATGACTTGCTGTGTTATAACAGAGTAAAAGAACTTGATTATCCCGATAAATTCATTTCATATTTTTTTATTAATTCAAAAAGGTAACGTTTTAACAATTTATATCCAAAGTCTGAAAGTTGTACATTATTTTGAAGTATAATCGCAAAGATTTTTGGAATAGTCCTTGAAAATAATCGGATTTACGTAATGAAAATTCAGAGGACATTATCCATTTAATTCTTTCGGCAACACAATGATATTGTGATGTAACTTTTTTTGCAATACCTCAATAAATTTATGCTCTAACTTAAAATTTCTTAAGAATTAAGGAATCTTAATAAAATCTTACGAGCACTAAATGCCAGAAAAGTATATAGAAGACATAGTCTAGATTGCATTAATCATTTCTAAAGGTTTATTTGAGTTTATTAAATTTTATTCAATTAGCCATTTTGTTTATCGCTAATTAATAATTAGCTTAAAAATATGTTGATTATATTTTTCGGACATCCAACGGCATCTGATGGTCAAACTATCAAAACAAAGATATTTCGAGAAAGCGACATCTATTACTTTAGTTGCTTAACTTCTGGCAGCAAAAGTAAGTAGTTCCACAATACAATACGCCATCTATTTAAAAACATTATCACAAGGATGTCCAAGTTTTCTTAATTAATTGTAGATGACTACATTGTTAATTTTTTGGAACAGTAATTTAGCGTTTTTAATTAACTTTGTTACAATGTTCGGTTCTAATTAGTAAACTCTTTAGAAAAACGATGAAATAAACTATGATTCTTTATCACGTTCTCCAAATATAAAGCATTAAAGAAAACTATGTATTTATGTATATATATATATATATGCATTGTAAATATATTCGCGTTATTTAATTATTTATTACATCTTCAATCCGTAGACTTCACATTTACAATGGGCACGGGATAGTAATGGTAATAATAGGTATCACCGAGTATCTATAGATTTCTATAATAATGCAAGGTATAGTTTAACAAATACAAAACACATCAACGTATTGGTAAAGATTATTCCAGCTATTCGTCAAGAGATGGCGCTCTGTGACATTCAACTTGTCCCTAAGTTGTTATTGTCGGAGTGGTGGTGGTGGGGAGTACAAATCAACATTACTCACGCTTATTCATTGATAGGCCAGTCGGGCGAGGAGTTAGTGACTGTTGCTAGATAACTGTGGACAGTTGCTCGTGACAGGCGAAAATGCGTTACGCGGAATATGCAACGAACAATTTTGAATTTTAAACAAACGAGCTGTCAAATTTGACATTTAATTCGTCCATTGATATTTTTTGATACATGGTACTGAATATTTTTAGTGGATAAAGTGTGTGTTTTAGTGTTGTGATATGTGTGTTTATCCCGAAAATTTGCCGTGAAGCGGGCGATGCTTGTTGGGGAACATTCGCCGGCGCCGCGAGTGGTGGCCGGCTTGCGAAAATTACGCCCCGAGCTGACTCCTGGACCCGTCCCGACGCCAGCTGACCCCGATTTTAGGATATCAGGTCAGCAGAACGAAATAAAAAACATTATTATATTTTACTAATATACCGTAATTATTTACAACTTCATTCAACATTCTGCATATCTTTATTAATTAGGTAGGTTATCAACCAATAACAACATGTTTTATACATTTATATTCATCGTTAATGTAAAAGAGTCCCAAATGTACATTTTTAAGACTTAATGATATGATCGTGTCCTATAAAGATATCAAAAGTATTGACCTAAATTGCAATAGTATGTAAACATTAATTCTATTACTTCATTTTTATGTAAGAAAAAGACATGTATAAGTTTATAAGTCCAGTCATAATGAAATCATTAAAACAAAGTACATGGATGTGTGATCACTCTCCAACGTATTTGTGTGAAAATGAAAAATTTACATATCAATGCAAAGTCGTGTTTTTTGGTCACTGATTTAAACATTAGTACTATCTTTCATTTCTCGATAACAATACATATATTTACATTTATTTAGTTAACTTATATTGAGATATCAGTTTAATGTAAGAGCCAGATGAATCTGTAAGTCATTAACATGAGTAACAGAAGAAATTTCATCCCGAAAAAAAGATAATGGATTATTCCTTACAAGTTTTCTCTATGATCATGACTTTATTTTAACTTTTCAGTATTATATACTTTAAGAATTACTTTACTACTGGTTAGTAATAAAACGTAATAACATGAAAATTGCACGATTATAATGCAAACAATGAAATCAGTGAAATTTATACAGCAATCTAGTTTTTACTAACATTAATCCTTAGATAACAAATTATATTTTAACTAAAATATTAGAATCATGAATATGGCTGAGGATGTGTACTCCCAAAACACTGTGTCTGGTACAACCGCACCTCCTATTTCTACCGCCATATAGTCATGTGGGAACATTACTGTTTCAGTTTGAAGGGTGCTGTATGCTAGTGAAATTATAAGGGTAACGATACTTAGCACTTTACGTCACAAGGCGAACGCAATGTGATGCTGCAGTGAAGGTTGTTATGGGCAAGTATCACTTACCATCAGGTGAACGTCTTGCTCATCTCGTCGTCTCGTCGAATTAAAGCAAAATATTCCGATGTGCATCGCCATCAGAAGGCAGATGAGGGTGGCAGTTATTTTTGCGGCTTCGAACTCAATAACATGTACCTTCAATTTCGAAGCTTTGTGCTATACTGCAAGTAGTTACCGCCAACGCCATTGGACGAGTTAAATTTGAAAACGTGCTTATACTGTGTAATAGTAATATTTATGATATTTCGCACAGATGTTCATGACATTTTAAATTATTAGAACAATGATGCATGCATTCTTTGGCTACAGCTATTTATTGTTAAAACGAACATCTGGGTTTGCCTAAATTTTTTCCATGTGGCAATAATAGTAAATGTGTACAGCATTCATAATTTTGAACGGTTTCTTATCTGTATAGAAAACCGGAAATTTATTAGCTCCATTTAATTATAAAATGTTATAATATTTTAGTCCCTTAAATGTCAATAGTTGGTTTTGGTTTATCACTGAAACTAGAAATACAATATATGATATGTACAGAAAGTTTGAGAAGTTCGTTGTCAGCCGATAGATGTCCACTGCGGGGCATAGGCCTTCCCCAATAGTGAGAGTATTTGGGCCATTTCCCTCCACGCTGGCCCAATGCGGCCAACCTGAGCCTCGTTTGTTAGTTAGCATGAAGCACCATAAGCAGGTGAGGGGGGTTTGGGTTCCGTAAGTTGTTATGTGGGACCCCTTACACCCAAATTTGTGAAGTCGTTTCTAATTAATAACGTGTTATAAATAAACACACGTACTAATTAATAATTAGATAAATAGTGTTGTAGATTTAGTATGTGATCTATTTCCAAATTTGATAATTAAATAGATCCTTTTATATTGATCGGTAGTAGTCAGAAGTAAATGAATAAAAGACCAGACGACCTTTTTTAGTTCTTTTAGGTTATGTGTGGTTGTTCTACAAATCGTGAGATTGTGATCGATTGTTCACTTAGAATAGAAAGTTACCATAAAAAGTCAACTCGTATACCGACTGCACGTCATCTGCTCATAAACCCGCCTGGTTACCAAAATATCTAGGACATGACTTCACAATTTTCGTATGAAAGTAACCAATTTATAATTCTATTTTGTTACACATTTATACTTATACTATTTATACTTCAATAGTTACTGTATTCGGTATAATAGTGTTCTTCCGGATTGAAGGGTGTTGTAGCTAATGTTATTACACGGGTAACCAGGTTTTGCTCCAACGCTTCCTATAAAAATACAGGTATTATTTAAAGGTCAAGTGAACTAATGATCACATAATCTATGGCGATATCTAGGTTGAATAATAAGTAAGACTCATGTCTACTTTCTCAGCAGATATATAACTATTGATTTAATTATATTAACTATTGACTCAATACTGCTTTATACCCTTACTCATATCTCAATCCCTTCTATATTATTTCGCACAAATTAAATAAAATATGCATAGCATAGCTACACAAATGAAATAGATTAAGATACAGTGACAATAATATTATCAACATGTTTGATACAAAAATGTGCTTAATTGAAATTAAGATGTTTTTCTACCAACATTTCGTTACAGGTCATACATCTAAAAACTCATTTATTTTAATATTACTTTAAGAGAAATATATCTTTTTCTTAATGCACAATATTTAAAATAATCGCTCGGTAGATATTTAAACAAATAGATCATCGTAAAGGCGAATAGTTATTATTGTAAACGATCTACTTTTGAAAACTTTGAAGTCTAGTTATAAGGTAGAAACTGGTCTATATATATATTTATATGGAAAATGAAATAGTTATAACAACAAATTAAAATAACAAATCTATTCAAATATGAAGAACAAGGCATGGTAACTACGAAGTTTGCTTGTATATATGTTTTTACGCAATACAAAGAATTTATTATATATTATACCCATGCCATATATCTTCCATCCAAATTTTATATAATTTATGACATAAAGAATTTATAAATACATTATCAGATATTATCAGATATTAAAATAACATGACCTGGGAATACTGACAGATATTCCGCAACCCAGTACTTAAAAGATGTATTCAAATATCAAATAAGACATATTAAATTCTTTGTCAAATCCTCTCCTAAAAACAGCTCTAGTAATACTTTTATTGTTTAATAAGTTAAATCATGTTATGAGATAATTTACAAGACTTTTTAAGTAATAGATAAGTAATAACGCGGAGTTGTTTTGTTCAGCGGAAATGAAACGTTATTATGTTTAAGACAAGCCGCCGTGGCTAGCCTAATTATAGGACTAATTAGCCGTGTCATCTCATGTCTCAAGGTCAAGAGAATACTGCATTTTGAGTAAATTCTCGTGTCTAACGATCTCCTCTTAATACATTATTTTTATTTAGATTCCAGCTCAAAAATTCACCATATACAGCCAACACGTAAATCTGTCAAACCTGAAAATTTATGTTTTCGCATGGTTTTAAGTCTGTTATAATAGCAGCTGCGTGTCCTATGAAACAATGAATTTTTATTAATTACAGTAGAATGTATCGATACATCAGATAAGCGAGACTTGTTATGGTTTTCGTTGTGGTATATCATAGCGCCGTGGTATATCATAGTGCCGTAAAGTTACATCGTGTTTTGATACATGTTTATTTTAGATACCCGTATCATTGACAGTCATAGAGACATGACGCTACGAATCAATATTGACCCGTCCCGTGGTCAGCTTTCGATAACGACGATCGACGAGACAGTAATAGTAAATAACAGGGCACGCTTGACTGTGGATATGTCAAGGTTAAAATCATTATAGAATCGGAAACCATAAGAGAAGAATCTTTAACGACAGCGATAGCGAACAACGGCTCGCCTTACATGGAAATGCTTTCTACATATAGTAGCAGAGTTTGGAAGCTAGTTTGGTTTTTCAAACCCCACCATAGCAATATTACTTTGTACCGATAGCGAGTTACATGACCTGCAGAACGTTGAGCAAAATTACTTGGTATTCCGTGAAATTTAATACAAATGTGAAGCCAAGATTATTGAAAAAGTTTAAAGAAATAGCCGCCAAATAGTATTGTACTTGTGTGCTAAGGTAATTACTGGGGTAACGATACTTAACATCTTATATCTCTAGGCGACAAGCAAACGGTGGTGCAGGTATGTACCATCTTTAGCAAGGCTATGTTATGGGCAAATTTATCACGCTCCATCAAGTGAACGCCTTGCTCGTCTCGTCGCCTAATTGCTTTAAAAATATTTATGAACTAATAAATACAAAGAAAAGTTTAAAAATGAACGCGTATTATTAACTTAATTAAAAAATAACAAGAATTGTTTTTTTTAAACTAAGGAGCTACAGTAAAGACACATAGGCATTATAAATTAAAGGTTAAGAGGTGACTTTGCCAATGGTGTCTCTTATTTCTTTTATTCTATGTAACTATATTCTTCTCTAGACGTATATTTTGTCTACCGTATAATAAAAGGCGCCATCAGTTATCATTATTTTGATAACACTACTCTATTGTCTGGATCGTTCGCCGTGTGTAAACAAAAGTGAAATGAAATGAATTAATATTAGTCGTTATTTTTTTATCATTTATTAATCATAAATCATCTGTTATGTTTGACCTTATCACAAAATTGATCATGAATTTGCCAAAGATCGAAATTTTTTATTCTAACACAACATTTTTAACATAATCTTCTTCATAATTATTAACATCTGCTTAGAAGACAGTTTCAAATCAGTTCTTGTAAATTGTAAAGGTACAGTATATTTATTGATTTTGCATTACAACTGTAATATATAACTAAAGTTTTTGTATGATTCCAAGTTATAAGTTCAACAAACAACAGAACAATAAAACACCAGATACTGGTTTCCCACAACGGCCCTTAAATTTCACTTTCTCCAACACTCACTTTCGTTCAGAAAATTTTATCTCTATTGATCTAAAGAGTTACGTTATCTTACACAGACACCATGTTTATATTATATTAGTAAATATTTTACTTGAATAACTTAAAAACTTTCATTGCATAGAATTAATGAACTAAGAACTCATTCCCTTCTTTCTTTTCTTTCAGAATTGTTCAACCGATGAACAAAATATTAATACAATTAAAAGCTTCATTATTAGATTTATGTTCTGGAGTGCTTAATCCACAACCCCTATTGTTTCTAGTCCTTAAAATCTTCTAAATACTCTGAACAAGTCTGAATACGGCATCTTAATGTTTTGGATGTTTCACCTAATTTAAAATGTGAACTCCTTACATAATACAGTTGTCTATAAAATATTGTATAATAGTATATACAGAATATGTATTTAGTGTTAACATTGTCATGGTTCTTCATATTATTGTGTGGGTAAAAGTATGCTAGATGACTATGAATATATCTATATGGC
>DWLS01005482.1:0-12650 GCA_018246255.1 Pachliopta kotzebuea | reverse complement strand
ATCAACCAAGCGACACTATTTAATAACGGAACATCTTTGGGAGCTTGGTCTGGAGACTGCGGGGACGCCCGAACCCCTCCCGAGATCGCCATCGGGTCCTCTCATCCGGTCGCCAACGGGCACGATGGGGCCACCCTGGGATTTTTCACAGTTGGCGGGGCAGCCGTTCATGAGTGGCTTTCACATTACTTGGGCCCCCTACTACCTGTGGTCGGCCAGCGGAGAAGCATGCTTCAAAAGTTTTAATATTATTTTTCATTTATAATATGAAAGAAATTTTTATAGCCTTTAAATAAATAATTTCATAACTTTTATGAAATAATTTATTTAAAGGATAACTAAAAATGTATTTAAACATACCAGCACAAATAGCTTGAACTGCAATCGGAGCTAAGATTGAAGAATGTTGAGAAACAACTTTAGAATTTAAAGATGTAGCAGCTGCTTTAAGCAGAGCATCTTCATTTACAAGGTCTACAGAAGTTGACATTCCCTCCACAACCTGTAAACAAAATAAAGAACATGATTATCTAGATAAAAAACTAAGACAATACATTCATTATGTAATATATACATAATCTTTTGGCAAAATAAGGTGATACAGAAGGAGGAACACTGAGTTGATGGTAAATCTCCATTACCAGAGGCTGTATGAGATAGATAACACTGCAATTCTTATTTTTGCCACCAAACAGTAATGACACATAATAATGTGAATACTGTGTTCCAGTAGGAAGGATCCTGTATGCTAGTGAAATTACTGGGGTAATGATATTTAACAACTTATCACTCAAAGCAACGAGCGCAATGTAGTTCTGTGTACAATAATATTCATTACCGCCACGCTATTATTGGCAAGCATATCACTTACAATCAGGTCTCAATGCTTCAGTGTATAAAAAACTCACAAATTATAATTTTATATACACCTGGATATTCCTATAGACAAAATACAAACACAAATTATGAATGTTTCCAAAGGCTTGTATTTTTTTTAAATCTTGTATATATACAAAATAGTCACTCTAATTAATAGAAATATTTGACAATTTTATTTTCAAATGATTTTTTATTACCTGTAAAGCCATTTGCAGTGCCTTTTGAAATCCATCAGATATAACAGTTGGATGAATGCCTTTCTGTAAAAGTTTCTCTGCAGCATCTAAAAGAGCACCTGCTATTACAACTACAGAGGTAGTGCCATCACCAGCCTCTATATCTTGTGCTCTAGACAACTCCACTAACTGTAATGTGTAGGTGCAATTTTATTTCATAAAAAATGTACACAATGTTATGATTGATCAAAATCTAATATACAATAATAAAATAAGAGATAAACAAAAAAATCATGATACAGGGTACAAACTAGCTAAATACCATTTTTGCTGCAGGATGAATCACACTCATTTGTTTTAATATTGTAGCACCATCATTAGTAATGGTGACTTCTCCATTAGCTGCTTGGATCTGAAAGAAATTATACATTACACATAATATACTAGTTAAAAGGTTTTGGGAGTTAGTTTGATTATATAACATGTTCTCATTGAGATCATATATTTGATAGTTTATATTACATTTGTATATATTACAAAAAAAATACAATAAATAATGACGTGTAATATGAATGATTCAAATAATAACTTTTAAACATTGTTGTAATAAATAATTACAGCCTTCTTTACAAGTAGTTACAACACTATAGTTATTGCTTATCACTAGTGCCCTGCCAATTCACTTTGCTCTGTCTCAATGATGAACATCTCTACTTAAACACATATGTAAAAAGTTCGTATTTTACTTTTATAATGAGAAAAACATTTTATCTTCAAAAGTAATAATTATAAAATGCAAGTGAAATAAAAATCATTTACCATTTTATCCATCCCACGTGGTCCCAAACTAGTCCGAATGGCATCCGAAACAGCTAAAAAAAAATTATATTGATATAAATAAAGTTATAAAAAACTAGATTACTTTAATTTAAAAAAAAATTTAGACTATTACTTTATAAAAAAAAATAGATCATTATGCCTTATAGTCTTTACTATTTAGAGTAGAATTTAGGTATTATTGTCTTTTGTAAAAAAGAGAATGAAGTTTTACCATTATACAAATATATATTTCAGGGTAGTAAGTTATAATAAAAAAAGGAGACAAAATAATAAGAAATACTAGAATTTTCTGTTAACATTGTGCTTCTAGTCACCGGTTTATGTTACTAGAGGCAAGTCTTCATTAAAAGAGACTACCTAGGTCAGGGGTTCCAAACCTTTTTGTACTCTAAAATAACAGGCAAGTGTCAGGCACCATCTATTTTTAATTGATGAACTCCTTCCACAACTTCTTATTTTCTCATCGTTTATTTTCTTATATTCATAATTTATAGATAAATAATGAACGAAAATGTTTCAAAATAAAAAAAATATTAGTCAAATTGCATACATCCAGACAAATGTAATTACAAAACATAAACAAAGTAAACAAAAAACAAATGCAAAGAATTATTATTTTATAAAAAATATTAAATCAATATGTGAATGTGGTCTTTGGCATTGCACATTGTTAGGGAGTGGTGTGGTCACTTCAAAAAAATTAAAACTAACAAATACATAAAAATATTCCACTTTTTTAATTCATCTAGTCACATTATTGAAAATAATTTTTAAAACGCAGTTAATTTGATTCATTAGTAGAGATAGAAATTTTTCAGGGTCATCAAGGATCTAATTTACAAAGTAACAAATCTTTTTTTTATAGAAATTCTTTTGAAGCCGAGAAATTGTATAATAATTATTATAAATAAAATTAAGAAAAATTATAACCTATACAATCTTTTCTACATTTCTAATAATAAGAGAACAAGAAATTATTCAAATGTTACATATTTACTTTATTAAACCAAAAATTAAAAACAGATGTTGTTAAAATACATTATAGCTAAAATTTGTGTAACTTTTATACTATAAATACCAATATTTAATTCACATTAAATTAAACAGTTCAGAAAAAACCGAAAAATAAATGGTTTAAACAAAAATATCGTAAATGTTATTACCTTTAGCGGCATTAATATTGCTTAGCCGAACATCAGTCGGCTTGCTTTTATTTTTATATACCGATGAGTTAATTTTCGCAGAATCTCCACCTGCTTTAGGAGCCATGTTTTAAGATTATAAATTGTACAGTTTACTGTATAACTTTAAAAGATGTTTTTGGATTGTTTTTCAGATTCTCTAGAATTATAAAATCCACCATAAGAATCACAAACGTCAACTGAAATGACAATTAATTGACATGTCTGTCAAAGAATCCTATGACCACTGAACAAAGACTAAATTTTCATAGATTCGAAATATGAATCGTTAAATTTAATATAAACCAAGGTTTTATTGGTTTTCATGCAAATAAATTAATAATTTCCACTACAAATCGCATGAGAATTGGACATATGTGTACTCCTTGTCATTTAGCCAGAATTGATATATTAAATACTGATACTTGTGAGCGTGGTGAGGGGAGAGAGTGGAAATTATAGACCATATATTATTATTCTCTAGCCCCCTGTACGATCATTCTTCCTTTCATAACTCTTTAATTTTCTCGAATAAACCTCTTTCTACTCATACATCCTGTCTACACGTATCATAAAAATATTTTAGGAATATATCTCATTTTATAATTAGCATTAATGTAAAATTGTAATGTTTATACTTTTATTTTTTCTATTTAGTTTATATATATTTATATATATTAATTTTGCCTGACTCTGCTGATTGCCTTAAATTACTCCGTCATATCCTGTTTCCCCGTGTATAGTATACATATACCTCTAATATGACTCTGACAAATAATTATATCTTCTTGCCAAATACGTATAATCAAAAACAATAATATTGTTTAGTATTTATTGTAGTATCTAATACTTTAAAACACTACGTCTTTTATTATTTATCGAAAGTCACAAGATTGTTGTATTTTGGATTATACGAAGTACTCTATGTTCTTGATGTTAGTTAGATCATACAGCTTTTATGTAAATACTTTATCTAGCACCACCGAGAATGTTTAGCAATTATTACTAATCTCATTTTTCCTTTAAATAATTGCAATTTAATAGCTTTAAACTTTATCAACATTAGAATATGTTTTTATTTTGGCAGATAGGTAGAACTTAAAATAAAAACTTACTAATAAAGTATCGTTACACAATTTGTTGGTAAGGTCTCCTATGACAATTACCCAAAAACGTCTGTTTTTAAACTGGTCACACTGATAGTTATAATTTATGGTCGGCTTAAAAGAACTCGTATCCGGAGCCGTAAAAACATTTACAAAAAAAATAATTTAATGTCAAAAAACTAAAGTTTTCCCGCGTACGCTCCTGTGACTGCTACACTGAGAATAGAATAATTTCGACTAGATTTAACATTTCATCTAGTTTGATTCCGATTATAAATTACTCTATCTAATAGTTCTGCTATATTTGTTTATTACCACAACTTTATTCTTATAAGTTTAATTATTTGTTCTACGTATAACTTGTCCCAACATGGTTGGTAAAAGTAATAAACTACATGTCTATAAGAGAGGTAAGATTTTTCTGAACATATTTTATGAAAAGCTCCATGTATTTATTTTCGTATAACCTATTATATGATTATTAAAAATTGATATTTTTTTTTGCAAACTTTAGAGAAGTCTTTCTGTTATGTCGAATTATGTGAAACCCTGTAATATGTTTTAGTTATTTTTTATTTACAATATTATAATTTATTATTAATTTCACTTAATTCAAATGTTTCCGGAAATACTGAAGCGTGCTCGTCCAGAATACTTTGTCGTGAAAGTTGATTAGAACAAAGTAATGCTGTTAAACATTCTATTAAATATATTGAAAAAACGGCTACCTTTCAATTGGTTTTAGAATTTATTTTAAAATATTGGATTTTAATTTACAGTAAAGGAGAATGTGAATAAATCGATTGTTTTTAAAATTAATTACAAAATTAGTCATATAAAGTAGACAGCAGGTTTTTTCTTTATTTATTTGTTTGCAAATCATAATTGAGAGGAAACCAAAAAACAGTGCTGGAAGGCCCCCCACAAGCTAGACAGATAATCTAGCGAAGGTGGGGGGGAAACTGCTTGATGCAGACAGAACAGAACTAATTGAAATGAAGATCTTTGGGGATGATCTATGTCCAGCAGAAGGAATTTATTGACTACAATAATATATAAATCATGATTTATTTGTTATAAAAAAAGTGCAATGCTAGTTTACAAACTTTTTACTTACAGATGGTAGAATTGAAGAGGTTCACATAGACAAAATAACATCACGAATAAAGAAGCTTTGTTATGGCCTGAACATGGATTTTGTTGATCCAGTAAGTATAACTATAAAAAAATCAAATAATGTACCACTATGATAAGTTTTTTTTATTAATCTTCCTGTATATTGTTTCGTAGGTGTCAATTACTTTAAAAGTCATCAGTGGAATTTATTCAGGAGTTACAACAGTGGAATTGGACAATTTAGCAGCAGAGACTGCAGCTACTATGACCACAGACCATCCTGATTATGCTGTATTAGCTGCAAGATTAGCAATATCTAACTTACACAAAGAAACTAAAAAACATTTCTCAGGTTTGTATCATTTTTATATATGATCACTAAAAGTGCAAACTATACTTGTTTTAAAGAATGTTGTATAATGTGAATACTGAGCACAAACTTTAAATCTGTATTGTTATTTTGATATTAAATTTATTTTGCTCTAGCCTTGTACAAAGGAGTCCTTAACCTCCTCCTCTTGATCTCTTAAAATCCAAATCCCCTTAAAATTAAATTTTTATGTAATGTTTTTTAAAAACGTGATAAAGATGCAGGTTTCTTTATTTTACATATTAACATTTACCTATTTATAGGAAAACCCTAATAATTGTGTCTCTAGAAAATAGTTTTTAATAATAAATTTTAAAATATTGTTTTGTTTTCCCTAAAACAGATTTATTGAATTTCAATTACCTGTTTTCTACTTTTCCTCAAAATCATGCCTAAGATCCTGCTTGGGCATGATTTATTGTTAACAATTTTTAATTAAAATATAATTTTTCCTACTAACATGTCATTAATGTTTTAGATGTGATGTCTGACCTATACAACATAGTTAATCCACATACAAAAAATAGAGCTCCAATGATCTCAGATTTTCATTACAATGCTATAATGAAAAACAAAGAAAGATTAGATTCAGCTATAGTCTATGACAGAGACTTTAAATATAATTATTTTGGCTTCAAGACACTGGAGAGATCATATCTACTTAAAATCAATAATAAGGTATGTATGACCAGGTAAAATATATATGAGATATTTATTTTGTCTATGTAAATTATTCTTTCATGAAAAAAAAAATGTTGGATGTAAGATGTCCTACACCACGTCTACTTGTGGTACCTGCTAATCAACAAACTTTGGCACTGGCTTCCCAGCAACCCACATTGAGCTAGCGTGGTGAGGGAACACTCAAATCCCCTAATATTTGAGAGGCCTATGTCCAGCAGTAGATGTTTATGAACTGATGGAAAATGTAATTATTTAAATATTGTAATATTTGGACATACCTGAAAACATTTTATTATAAACACTATAAAGGTATAATTAAGAGTTAAAATAATAATTATTATTTTTTACATCTCAAAATAGTTCTCAATATGTTAATTTAATACCAATGGGCAATTTTCACCAATATTCTTTATTATTCTACTCATGTACTTTTTTTGTTCTATAAATTTTAAGGAATCATCATTATCATTCAAGTGATGGATGTCCACTGCTGGACATAGGTCTCTTGTAAAGTACTCCACAAAATATGATCTTGTTACTACACCTGTTTTTTCATGTCTATATTTAAAAAAAATGTATTTTTCTATTCATTGTTTAAGGTGGCAGAGAGACCACAACATATGTTAATGCGAGTTTCTATAGGTATACATGGAGAGGATATTGATGCAGCTATTGAAACATACAATTTGTTGTCTGAAAAGTATTTCACTCATGCCAGTCCGACATTATTCTCGGCAGCGACACCCAGGCCACAATTGTCTTCATGTTTTCTTTTAGCCATGAAAGACGACAGTATTGAAGGTATTTATGACACATTAAAACAATGTGCGTTAATTTCAAAGTCAGCTGGTGGAATTGGATTACATGTACACTGTATCAGATCTAAAGGTACTTACATAGCTGGCACCAATGGAGTGTCTAATGGATTAGTACCAATGTTGAGAGTATATAATAATACAGCGAGATATGTTGACCAGGGAGGTAATAAACGTCCTGGTGCCTTTGCTATTTATTTAGAGCCATGGCATTCTGATATTTTTGAGTTTCTTGATTTAAAAAAAAATACGGGTAAAGAAGAAGTTCGTGCAAGGGAATTGTTTTATGCCTTATGGATCCCTGATTTGTTTATGAAACGAGTGGAGAAAGATCAAATATGGAGTCTTATGTGTCCCCATGATTGTCCTGGTCTTGCCGATTGCTGGGGAGATGAGTTTGAGAAATTGTATGAAAAATATGAAGAAGAAATGAGATATGTAAGACAGGTCAGAGCTCAAGAGTTATGGAAAGCGATTATAGAAGCACAAGTTGAAACTGGCACACCATACATGCTTTATAAGGATTCTTGTAATAGGAAAAGTAATCAGAAAAATCTTGGCACTATTAAATGTAGCAACTTGTGTACTGAAATTGTGGAATATACTTCTTCAGATGAAGTTGCTGTTTGTAATTTGGCTTCAATTGCATTAAATAGGTTTATTAATGAAGACAAAACATACAATTTTATGAAATTGAAAGATGTTACCAAAATAATAACAAAAAATTTAAATAAAATTATTGATATAAATTATTACCCAATTCCTGAAGCGAAGAATTCAAATATGAGACATAGACCAATAGGAATTGGTGTCCAAGGTTTAGCAGATACATTTGTTTTGATGCGACTTTCATATGAAAGTGAAAAAGCGATAAAACTGAATCAGCAAATATTTGAAACTATTTATTATGGAGCATTAGAAGCTAGCTGCGAACTTGCTGAAAAATTTGGTGTATACAGTACCTATGAAGGCAGTCCTGCCAGTCAAGGTATTCTACAATATGATATGTGGGATACAACCCCAACAGATCTCTGGGATTGGACTATTTTAAAGAAGAAAATAGCTAAAAGCGGTCTTCGCAACAGCCTTTTAATAGCTCCAATGCCTACAGCATCTACAGCACAAATCCTTGGAAACAATGAGTCTTTTGAGCCATTCACATCAAACATTTATCAAAGACGGGTTTTATCAGGTGAATTCCAAGTTGTAAACCATCATTTACTGCGGGATTTGACACAAGCGGAATTATGGGACGAAGACATGAAAAATTTAATTATTCATAACAATGGCTCAATTCAAAACATCGAAAGCATACCAAAGGAAATAAGAGAATTGTATAAAACCGTCTGGGAAATTTCCGTAAAAACCACAATAAAAATGGCGGCTGATAGGGGAGCATTTATAGACCAAAGCCAGTCATTTAACATTCACGTTGCCGAACCGAATTACGGAAAGTTGACCTCTATTCATTTTTATTCGTGGAAAATGGGTTTGAAAACGGGAATGTATTATTTACGCATAAAACCGGCTGCAAATGCAATTCAATTTACTGTCGATAAATCTAAATTGACTAATGGGAGATCTGAAAAAGATGACGACAACATGTCCAAGATTATGTGTTCGTTGCGGAATAAAGATGAATGTATGAGTTGCGGGTCATAATAAAACAATAAAATTGTGTTTAATCATTATTGAAATTCTATTATAAGTATTAACTTTTTGGATCATATCTGCAAGTTAACATATGCTAATGTTTTAATTTGTAATGTTACTTAAATTTTGTCGTAGTGTGTAAAACTAGCTTTTCTCTGTTAAAAAATAATTAAACGATGTCCATTCAGCAGACTCCTTTGCCGGTAATGGTATTTGCACCAAAAAAACGCCGTCGCTTATTACAGCCGAAATAACAGTGCGTTCCGATTTGAAAAACCTTTAACGCGTTGTCTCCAAACAAGGAGCACAATTAGGTGCGGTGTATGTTATCCTAATTATAAACATTATTATCGGCATGCGTATCAATAATAATCAGGTGTACTTGTTGTTTTTTCATATATATTCTTTGAAACGAGCAAGATGCTAACCTGATGATAAATGATGGTATGCACTGCTCCATTTGAGTCTCGTTACCCCAATAATATCACGAAGGGGCGACGCCCTTTAAACTAAAACACTAAGGTTTGCTTACTACTGTTTCAACTTGTTACTAGCAATCGTTTCGTGAATTTTTAAAAAAAAAGGTTAAGGAAACTAATCAGTATAAACAATTAAGGACGATGTTTTATGTTATAAGTAAAAGAGAATCCTTCAAAATGTTATAATAAATAATTCTAATGCTTCATAAAAAATCCTGAATTGTAATAAGGGCATAAATGTAAACAAATATGTCTGCCGAGGTAGAATTAGGACAGATGTAACTTACATTGATATTTTTCCTTGAATAAAGATTCAAATTCATTATCTTTTTATTATACTTCTTTCGTATTCACTATTACTAAGTAAAATACTATCGAAAATTTCAATGGTTGCCACAATTTGTCTAGTGTTTTCGTAATTAAAACTTTCCCTGATGTTAGATAAAATAAATAAATGTAGAAAGAGGCAACTTCACGAAATCAATTTAATTATTTTTCTTCGATTTTTGTAGATCCAAAATTTACTTAGCTGAAAATATCCCTAATGTTTTATTCAATGGATCGGCAACTTTAATGTCCGCCTTTTTGTTTGCTGTATTTATCTTGTTTTGTTTTGCAAAAATATATATAAATGTATAAAAATAATGTAGTTTAATCGTTTGGCAGGTGTTTTCCAATCCGCCTGAGAACTACTGCCCACATTATATAAATTTACACCACACATAATATAGTTCAACCACATTTAAAGCATCATGAAATAATTCTTTTGTAAGCTCATTATATACAATAAGATATTAGTTTAAGAACTAAGATGTTTAGAGTATTCAAGTAACGATTAAAAAAACAGGAGTAAAAAACTCCTGTTAATGTGAATATAATAAGAAAATTATTATTTTTTTAATCAACGCGGACTAATAATTAAGAAGAGTAAATAGTGCGTTAACTAAAAAAGGAAAAAAATTAAGTTCAAAATCTCCAAAAGCATTAAACCTTATTTCGTTTATTATCAAATCAGTATGTAATATGAAAAGAAACTATATTAATTCATCAATAACGTAATTTATTAGAATCGGGAGAAAAGTCAATATATATTTGTACAAACAAATTTGTACTTAAAGTCAAAAACAAGAGTGTTCAATTTTTTCTGTAACTCTTAAGAATTGGATAAATAATATCCAAGGCTTCACTTATTTCATTCCTTGTTTTTCCACCTGAATATAAAAGTAACTTAGTTAAATAAACATCTAAAAACAACAGTAGTGGTAAAAATACTTTTCTTATTAGTAGTATCGAAAAGTAGTTCACATGGAAAATGATACACCCACCCATAGCAATGTAACACTAATGAGGATAATAACACAGCATCACACAGCTATTCATCAGGAACCATAAGACATTAGGTCTTGTTACCCCAGTAATTTCATTAGCTTCAATACATTTCAAACAGAAACAGTAATATTTGTAATACTACTACAAGATGGAAACTAAAGTGTAATGCAATTTCTTACCAGTGAAAACTATTTTTCCATTTACAAATATTAGTAACACAACTCTTGGTCGCACCATCCGATACACTAACCCAGGAAATAGTTCAGGTTCGTACGATGCAAACTGACCGTGTGCTTGTTGTAATGATTCTAGTCTAACAGGAAATCTCAAATCAGCTGTAGCTATGAAGTTTTGTATCTTGAAATCTAAAAATTTTGCCTGAAATGTATTAAAAAAATAACGTATTAAATTAGCACATTGAAAATGTCAGGTTTTAACGTATAAACAACTAACAGGAAACCCAAGTTTTTGAATAATCCTCGCAAATTTTCTGGCGGCAATATATGAATCGTGCTCATTTCTGGCCCCTGTACAAACAATTTTACCAGATCTGTAAATATAAATGTAACAAAATTAGATAAAATCAGATATACTAAAATATTGATATATTTTTATTAGTAGCTGTGATTTTTTTAAACAGTTCCTACCCGTTTTAGTTCTACTACCAGAAAACGAGGTCTTCTACAAAGAAAGATTAAAAGCCATTTATACTAAAATGACCACGTTTACATTAAGAAAAAACAGGACAAAAGAAGCAAAATGAGAATTACAAGTTATATATTTTATTGTATACATTGATATACTTGTACAGAAATGTATTTATTATTAATTATTATTGGTCACTATAAAAATATTTTTAAAAAGTAATTATTTAAATATCATTATTTTTAAATAGAGTTTTTAGCAATAGATGCGGATTATTTGTAAAAATGTGAAATATTTTACTGAATTGGTCAAATAATATATTACAATTAGTAAAAATTTTAATGTTCAACTGCACTATTTCAGTTGTCCATATTCTATTATTACTATTACTGATAGTAGATATTATTTATTGATATTTAAATAAACAAGTTCTGTTGCTGCCTTTGTTCCTGGAAGGGAGAGCGCAAATTCTATAATTTTCAAAATATTTTGATAAGCAATGTTATTCTATTTGAAATGAAGGAATAACTCCGTCTATTTTTTGTCTGTTTCCACATTTGCCGACAGCCAAAATTTAATTCATTCATTTTATATTCACTGTAACTTATGTTTAAGAAATAAAGAATAAAGTAATTTCATAGTTAATTTTAAAAAAAGAATTGCAGATATTTCTTAAAAGCGAGTCATTTTTAAAAATCGGCAGGACGCGGGACTCACGCAAAAAGCGGGACAGACTCGCCGTAATCGGGACGCATGGTCACTTTAATTTATACAAAGCTGGCCAAATATGGGTTCGAGGATATCACGTCCAGAGAGAAGACAGTCGTTCTTGACACATGTAAGTTTATTTTGCCATAAACTTAAATGCAATGTGAATCGAATCCACGCCTCTGCTAGACGTAGTGTTAAACGGAGTTACAAACTCAGTGTTCTTAACTTATATATATATATATTTTAGTTATAGGGCGGGACTGAGGTCACTCCAGGTGAGCTTCATGACTTCATTTCTCATGTGTGCCGGTGTGCTACGGAGGCGAGGTACTACTTGCGAGTCACCGTGCGTACTGTCACGTTAGTTCTCGAATATCCTGTTGACCACGTCAACATACGAACTCTTTATTCATCTCCTTACACGTACAGCCTGCTGCAGCCTGGGTGATATCGGGACAGAAATAGGAGTGTCTGTAATGGGTTCCCCGCTCTCACTATCCTCCGCGGCCGTATAATGTACAGCGGCAAAGCCCAAGACAATCCACCGCAGGGAGAGGGGAGCTTGTTTTTTATGGTCGGGTACGGAAGCTTTTTTTTTTTTTTTATTTTTGATATGCTCTTTTATTCCTCGGACTATTGTCGGAGACCTTGTTTGCTTATCAAATA
>DWLS01005481.1:0-12650 GCA_018246255.1 Pachliopta kotzebuea | reverse complement strand
CCTGATGGTTAGTGATAGGCTTGCCCATAAAGTAGTATGGTTTAGACGGTATACACAGAACCACATTGCGCTCGTCGACTTGAGACATAAGGTCTCGTTATCCCAGTAATTTCACTATCTCACAACGTCCTTACAAACAGAAACACAATGATGTTTGCATATTACTATTTAACGGCAGAAATAGTAGCTGCAGCGGGAAAAATCTAGACGGTCTCCGACAACAGTGACCTGTCCCCAGTAATACTTAAACAAAGCGGCTAGCAGATAGAAGTAAACACAGATACAAAAAATTAAACAAAAGAACCGATAATTATTTAATAATAACACTAGGCTTTATTTTTAACAACAAAGGCATTACGCGGGTGGCAACAAGCATTAATAATAAAGGCGCGACAGCTTCCTTGTGTCGCTGCAATTGGAAGGCTGCGAGTCCGGCGGCGGTTTAATTGTTTTTGCTTATTTATACGCACAAAGAAACCTTCGTTGATCCATACAGCTACACAATTATATATTATAAATACGTAAATACCGTTATATATAATCAGCTGATAGTAAATAACCTCAACTCTAATCAAGTAGCGCGCTATTTAAAATAAAATACGCATTTAGATAATGTAAGACATTTACATTTATAAATTTGTCTTTTGTGGCTTTAATTGACATAGGTTTTATACAGTTGTGTAAAAGACGTTTCTTAGTTATTTAACAACTATTATTTTTGTGATATCCGTTTTTTTAATGAAATATTAAAAAACGAATATTTTTTAGTTCAGTTTCTGAATTAATATAAAAACAATAAAAATCCGCATTTCATACATTTTTCGTGGATAACATATTAAATATATTAAAAAAGTGTCTATTTATATGTAAAGTCATGTATACATACATAACTTTTTCTCACTTTAATTTGCTATATACTTTACATTAACTTTTTAAGTTAATAAAGTTCATTGAAAACGATCTTGCTACAACAGTATTTATACATACTAATAAATTACAATATATTTTTAATTCGAGGTGCATAAAAGAAATCTATATACTGGTTTAAGCTACAAAGACGTGTAAAAAGTAATATACCGTAGTTTTAGTCAATAACTTTATATTTAAATAGATATATGTGAACTTTAATATGACTACAGAAACTATACCTTCGTCTCATTGAAATGTAAGTTATAATGTCTTAACTATAACAATTTTTTGAAGCTACAGCAGACTTCGAACCTGGAAATAGTAATAGCGTAAACAGGCATTGTAGTAATAGCTACATTAGATACCTGTCAATACGAACAGTTTCCAATGGCACCTAAACTTGTCTTAACAAGTCTGAAAAAGAAAGTAAGATAAAAATTACTTTAATGTTTATTTAAACATCCATAACAATTTATAACGCTCATTAGTAGCCAATGAACTTGTTATAAATTGCGCGTAAATTAAAAATTATCAAATAACATTCACCACTTCACTTCACTCTGATGTTTATATTGCAAATAAAAACAGTTAACCGACCAATAAACGTCATCTACCTGGTTAAGGACAGTACGAATGAAATGGCATTAAATTAATATTACAGTTAAATTGAAATAAAAATATTGAAAATTTTCTACAATAGTCATACATATAGATAATATATGTATTGTATAGATACATTAAAATAAATATAAGAAAATGTTTAAGTGAAAGAACCAGAGAACGTAAGTTATTATGTAATGCTCTTACGATTTTATGATTCGGAAAATATGTAATTTGTAACTTTTGTATTTATTTTAAAAAGACTATCTTACTTTAAAAAAAATATTAAACTTGATTTTTTTATGTTACCTATAGCACATAAAAACTAACATGCTCATTTTCTCTTTTTTTTTCTTTTCTTTCTACTCGACAAGTTGAGCAAAGCGTTCACGTGATAGTAAGTGATACGCTTGCCCATAGCAACGTAGCTATTGTAAAGATAGTATACGATGTGTATATAAAGCACCACAATGCAATCGTCACCTTGAGACGTAAGGTGTTAAGTCTCGTTACCCCAGTAATTTCACTAGCATACAGGACCCTTCAAACTGGAACATAGTAATGTTATGTACATTACTATTTGGCGGTAGAAATAGGATCTACGTTAGTACCTAGGTGGTCTCCAGCAACAAAATAAAAGAGATCTACTACCAGTATCTTACCACAATACAAAATTGATGACGTTATATGTACATTGACATATTGAAGTGAATAGTGTTGTGTAGTGTAATCTTTGAAGAAGACATGTCCAGCAGTGGGCGTTTATCAGCTGATGATGATATGCCAATATGGATAATTAAGCAAACTTAGCATATAAAACTTTTTCATAGATAATGTACCCTTCAATCAACATCAATGAAAATTAAGAACAATCACATATCCGTCGGTTAAAAAATTGAAATATCAACTCACTTTAAACTTCACACAGCTTTCGTGAGACAAAATACACATTTTAATTGCACTTAATAAAGATTTTATGTTTTATATTGAAAGCTCAGTCAAGCCGATGTGGAAGTGACATTAATAACAATTAAATTTGAACTTTCAACGGTGCGTTTTAATCCGGATGTCGGAAATAAATGTTTAGCGCGCAAGGTATGCGCACAATCGCTATATTTTACACCATCGTAATGTATATAATAAGCTATACAAGCGACATAATATCTGAATGCATTTCATCATTAATTCACTGGTAAAACAATGATGTATTTCGTACATTCTGACCTTGTATATTACTCGTTATATGTAGTAAGCGATAATCTTTAAGCGGTTCTCAACCCATTGGACGTTCCTGAAAATTATATTTGTAATAGTAGATACACTGAGTAGTTAATAGTTATTTAAACAATAATATATTTAGAATACGTAAAATCAAATGAATCTTATAAATTATTAAGGTACTAAAGAATAAATAGAGAGATAGGAAGTATATTTCAGTCAAGATTGATAATAGATAGACATTAAGAAAAATGAGACTTATTTTTTCGAGATCGTATGGAGTTTTCTAGTTAAGAGTAATCATTCTTCTTCTTACCTTACTACTTATTGCCTAAGGTTAGCTGTTAATTCCGAAAACAGTCCGAGTTCTGTGCAAGGCGAAAAAGTTCCTCGGCGGATGTAATGCCGGTTCATCACAAAAGGAAGTACTCATACATAGATGAAAAGTTTTATTAAGGGGTCAATAAAGGTTTAAATCAACTTAACACATAAGTTTAACTTTAAGTATAGATATTTTTTTCTTCGTTATTCATTGACATAATAATCGCACCAGCAATTTTTTTCCGATGTTATCGATGACTTTGACCACTTTTACGTCCGTTAAAAGCTTCATCAGGTCCAGAGCTTGTGGATCACCAACAAACACACTATTAATTATTTTTATATAAACCTGCTACTTATTGTTACCTTTACTTGTTACTTGTACTGTTTATATGTACTCTGAAACGCAATACCAATAAGAATCGATATTTCTTAGCAATTTTTTATCGATATTTTGTATAATTAATCGTTTACGAGAAAGGTATTTAACCAAGTAGCAATGAGGAATGAATAATTAGTATTTGTCTAACAGTATCTCACTAGACTTACCAAAGGGCATCAGCTTCTCATATTTTTTGCAGATCTCTCATCTTTCCTTATAAATTTTTACAACTATTCTACGTCAACATGTTCGTTAGCTTGTGTTATAAAAGGATACGTTATGTCTACAACCAGTACCCGTTAGTTGTTAGCAGGTATTCCTTTTACGGACCAATTTGAAGTCAAGGAACCATTAAGATGTGACGACATTGTTCGAGATTTGTATTACTTATTATTAGTCACAGAATTGTAAAACACAAGTGAGAAGTTTTGAAAATATTGGAAAAATCACATCAACATATGCTACTAACTATACATTAACATTAGACTGTCTAGGTATCACCGCAGCTCCTATTTCGCCGAACATTACTGTGCAAACAATACTATATTCCAGTTTGAAGACAGACCTAGTAAAATTACTGAGGTAACGAGACTGAATATTTTACGTCTCAAACCGACGAGTGAAATGTGGTGTGTATACAATCTTAACTAGGGCCATGTTTTTATAAGCAAGCATGTCATTTACCATCAGGTGAACATCTCACTTGCTTCGTCGAAAGAAAATACGTTTATGGTCATGGTAACGATGATGAAACAAATATCATGTTCAAGGTTTTTAAATGCAAAACAATGTAATAAGAATGTGAATTGATATTGATACATGGTTGAGAAATACAATACCGGTAAACCAAATTCGTGCCTTAAATTGCTCGAAAACAATACGTAGCTCTGTTTGTACGTGCATGGCCACGGTCCACATCGGTGGTTATTGGTGAAAGGGCGCCGGGCATTGAGCCTGTAGATTTGCGGTACGCGTTGAATGATACGGTTGTTACGTAGTTGTGTTTCAGATCGAACTGTATCAACTTGCATATTACTTCAAATATTATCTGAACTCAATAGTCACATAGAAAAAAATTAAACAACTATAAATTTAAGTACTTTTTTTTGATTATCAAAACTAAAGTTAAGTTACCACAGACTAACCAATACTTACGGTATAACAACAATAAATTTTAGCAGTTTCATAAATGTTTTATAAGCTTGCAGTTATAATTTACTCATAATGTGATATTCTATGCCAAGAGAAAAAACTGTTTCATACCTCTCTATGTCCCATAACCAATGCCGAAGCTTTGCAGTCCATAAGATTAAATAGGTCTTATCAGTTATTAATAAAAAGCTCTAACACAAATGGTTATTAAATTAAAGGAAACATCTAAATGTTACTATGTATTTTAAAAACAAAAGCTTTATAGGACGTGTGTTCTTTCAACTCACACTTGACCTGCCTGGTCTTGTTTTATTTCTAGAAGTAGAGACAACAAGAAGATTATTTATTTTTTGATCCTGCTAACTGCCAGTTGCTGTCCATCAAATGATTGAATTGAAACTGAATGCATGTACCATCATTATTTTCCTCGGAAAATTTTCTAACCCTGCCTATCGTGTTATCGTATGTAAACAAGTTATCGATCAGTCCGATCTCAAAACCGTGTAAGGTCGCCATATAAAATTACTGAGTGTGATCGAATGCCTTCCCGATCTAGTTCAAGCCTGTACGAGGCCGCCCTGGATTTGCTGTAAGGTCATATGATCGCCATATTACGTATGCGTGTGTCATCTAGAGGAAGTAACACTTCACCTGGTAATGACTCGCTATTGAGGTCTTTTAATGCTGGTTTTCCTCTTTATTTAGGCAAGGTTATCATTTTAGCCGAGACAATGTATGCCCTTCATATTTTCATTTATATAACTCTATTAGCGACTCTATACAACAAATCTTTCAATGAAAAATATAAAATTCATACCGAATATAACAAAGCTTGTTTGTTGTTTAAGCAGAGATCAATAGGTTTTTACAATAAGTTAAGCTTCCGCTGAATCTTTCAATAGAAACGATTAAGTACGTAATGAATTTATTAGTACATTTTAACTACAGAATAATAATTTTTGAATGGATTCCTACCTTCATGAATAACTAACTCTCTACCTGTTTTTCAGTTACATCTATCTAATCCGATTTTGATTCGATTGATGACCAAATTAATCAATACTGAATTTTTAATTTGGATAAACTAGCTAATGAAATTTACATTTTATATCTACAAATGTATATCTATATAGATATGAAAGCTACTGACTAGTAAAACCCATGACTTATCTTTACAAAAAAATAAAAATTAAGTGTTTCGCCTTTTTAAATAACATGTACAAGTAAGGTTCAAAGTGTTTGATGTCACTAATTTACTATAGAATCAAATGATTAGTTTGTTTTGTGTCCCTTTATTGATTAATGTATTTATTTAGGTTTTTTCATATAAATACACTATATATAGATACTGTAAATTTATTGTTATTTATATTTCAACTCTTTCACTTCACCTACCACAATATCTCCCACCCTGGCTTGACTGGCAGAAAATAGTGATAGGCATTAAGTTTGCCTAATGGACCCTAATTTTAGGTGTTCTCAATAAAGTTTTAAATAAAAAAAAAAAATCTGAAACAGTTACAATTATTTTTAAGACAGAATAATTATTGTAAATCGCCAATGAAGGTAAACTAAACCTCCATTTACAGATATAGGTAGAGATAAACTAATCACTGACATAGTGACTGACATTAATATAACAACTTTGATGTGATATTAATCATATGTATTTCTTAGTAATGTCCCGCATTGCCGTCATGTGCTTGCGAAATAATTGTTAAGGAAATTTTGCAGTCGCAAAGCACTTGACACATTTTCTCTACTAGATCTAGTAGAGATAAACTTACGAAGACGACGCTTATTTACCAATATTTTTTGGAATAGTTGGTTACGTATAAATAAAACGAGAAAAGTCTGTCATTATGACTCTTACCTAACCTTCCATTGCTACTTGCGGTCATTTTAAAATCTATCCACGTATTATACTAGATACGCAAAACTGTACATGTCCGTGCAGACTTATGTAATAATCTTGTCCAATGCATCGGTCCGTATGTTTGTGCATATGCACAGCTGTGATCGAATGATTTATAAACAATGAGTAACAGCATACTTGAGTAGGTTAAAATCTTTAGTGTAAATATACAATAGGTACCCCATTACGTAAATCACATTGGGTACTCAAACAAATTACAAAGATACCTTTATGTTGTAATGGTTTTAACTGCTTGCTTAAAGTTCTAACGTTGGTTTTGGAATATCCTACAATTCGATAAATAGTAGATCTTTATCATTATACTTACAACTTTTAATAAACACTGATTATAGTACCTGCAGTTTAATAAATAATAGAATGTTTTGTTTATACTCACGGCTTTTTAATTATTATTCATTACAGGCAAAATATAATGCAGTACTTTTAAATAATACGAACGATCCTCTCTTCTCTATGGTTGCCCGAACGGATCGTAGCCCGACTGCCCGAAATATATTTATGCCCTTTGTTTAGTGTTGCCATATATTTTGAATGTTGTCAATTAATATTAACAAAAATACAATACATTTAATATTTTTTGATGACGCTAACACTGTTAATGTTTTTTTTGAACCCGCCTACTATGACCCATTATATATCAGACCCATAAACAGCAAGGATGTTATTCGGTTTTCACTATGTAGGCGCATAGAGTTAAAGGCGAGCACAGATCTTCAGATTGGTTTTTACTCACCATCATTCAATTGTGTTATAGTTTATTATTGTTAAATAAAAACATTATTCTTGTTTCTACAGTTCTCCAAATGTTACGGTTCTGATTAATAAACCTGGTTATAATTTTTGAAGAGAATATTTACGTTATAGATATCGTTTTATTAATCATTATCCGGAACAACATTTTGAATAAACCGATTATTTTTTATTCCCTACAAATAATACGGATCATATTATAGGTGCGAAGGACTTCTGAGTGTGATATAAGCAGAAGTTTTATCAATTTGTCTTTGACATTGCCTTTGGACCCTCCTGCTATTATAGCACTTACCGTTGATTGAAAAATTGAACACAGGGGAGTAACAGAGGGGTCCAAAGAAAACTTATGCGCATGAGCATCATGTAGCAAGTGTAGATCAGAATATTGTAAAGATTTTATGTTATATATACCTATAATATTCTGAACATAAAAGTTAAAAATTGTGGAAATTATCAGTTTTGCGAATTAATAATGTTTCCTCGGTGCCGAAAAAGATAATGTAAGACTCTAACATGACTCGTTTCTTTTCTTAAGTTTGTGTAATATATAATGTTAAATAGTTAGACAATCAAAATAAAAAATTTGTTAAATCCAACTCCAGATGAATATCATCGATCAAGTTTCAATGAGTCATATGCAATAAAACTTCAGTTACTTAATGCACTTACCAGGAAGTGCATAATGAAAAAAACTTATTTAATGTATTAATTAGCTTTAACTGACTTTTTAGATTTTAGCGACCTTTGGTGACAGTTTTAAACAAAAACACAAACACATTTGCAACGGCTCCATCTTTTCCTCACATTTACAAACATTATTATCTGCACCCTAGTATATGAGTAATATGTTTAAATGTAGACAAGAATCTTATGCAATTAACGTTGTATTGTAAACAAATAAAAAAAATATTCTTACTGATTGTTACGTACATCATTCGAGGCGTATTAATCATCTTTGTTTTTTCCGCAGTAACATGTATACAGGTTATAAATTTACGCACACTCTGTCCTTTTAAGAAGGCATTAATATGAACATTCCAATTTATTGCAAATTAACTGGCGATTCATTTTCAACTATGGAATTAATTATCTCAAAATATATTTATCATCAATAGATTATATACAGAGGTTACCGTGATCATTAAAGGAGTTTAAGGAACACAAAGACAACGGTTTGCTGTGAAGATCCGCCGCCGGATAACTACACTCTCATAAGCAGTAGAAACATTGGGTTAGGTTTAGGTTATCAGGCCGCGGTCCCCGTGGTCGTCGTGCCCAGTATCAGATCAGATACACGTCACAAAAGACGAGTCAGCGCTAGCATAATCAGAGAATATATATATTTTTCAAGACTACGAGCATAATATAGATGATAGATGGTATATACAGCACCTGTATATACCATCTTAACCAGCGTAGCATAGTTATGAATAAACCTATCACTTACCATCAGGTGAACGGCATTCTGGTCTCGTCGCCACGATAATAAAAAGACAATACTATGTGATTTATATGAGTGACAACATTAATATTTTACTGTTAGACAAAAGAGATTCTTCTGGGAAGAACAAAAGAAAATAAAAGGGACAATTTTAATGATACCATATTTATGAATATTTATAACTCTCACACTGTGCTTTATCGTCGATTGTTAACCATTCAAAATAACAACAGGTAATATAGTTAATACTTTAATACTTTATGAGCTGTACTTTTATTGACATTTAGCAAGACAGTTTGAAGACTCAAGTCTAACACCGGTAAAACAGTATTACCTACTTACAACATGAATCCGATGAAAATTATTGGAGTGAAGAGATTTTACATCTTGTGGCCCAAGGTGATAACCTCAATCTTTTATTATTAATGCACCACGTTATAGGAAGACGTATAACTTGCCATCAAGTGAACGTCAAATAAAAAGACAAAAATAACTGATAACAGTTCCTGTTTAAAACACTACGAGCCCAAGTCATAAATATTATAATAGTCCAAGACGTCTAATGCCGGACATAGGTCTCTTCTAATGTACTCCATAAAATACTATCTTGTGTTGTTTGAATTCAGTTATTCCCAGTGACGATTTATTACCTAGTAAAAATTCTATTAATTCTATCTAGGAAAGTGTTCTAACGAGCGAACTGTTCTCATGATGGAAAGTGCCCCAACACCCAAAGGGTAGTGACTGGATTGCCGATCTTGAAGGAAGAAGTGGTACACTATTTCTTGAAGATCCCCATCGTTGGTGTTTTTGGTATATTGATAGTGATTTATTATATTTTTGGAATTTACAAACCGGGCTAATATAGTGGTATGTAAAGGAAAATACATAAGGAAGTACTAGTCTTGAGTATCTAATGCCCCCTCATCATGGTACTAAAATGTTTAATTGCACTTCTAATTCTTTACACAAGTAATGTTGTACATTATTATGGACCACGGGACCCCCAGGGTTTGTAAGGATATTTTCAAATACAATACTCCATCTGAACGTAACAGACAAACCAATTTCACAGTGTAAATTGAATGAAGATCGCCGGCAATGCGCAATTTCACCGGGACGTTAACGGCTCCGTCGTTAAATTGCGTTCTCGGTGCGTCGCAGGTGCGGCCGCCGTTTATGGTGCTTCAATTAAATCGCGTTTGACCGACGCATTCGGTCATCAAACCTTCACATGGTCATAGAGCCGGCCAGATGTGGTCTTTGATTACACCCGTACGAGAGTTACCGCTCGCTTCCAGCTTCACAATTTATTGGGTGTTAATTAGTTTACAAATTTATGTTCTCGTAATAAAGGTTTACACGCAATCTGGAGAGTATTGAAATTTCTTTAAAAAATTTGTACAAACATAATACATTTCGTTATATTGATGGATTTGCTTACTTAATGAATTACAATACTTTTTTATACAATGAAGCTACGAGACGATCGACGATACACTTGTTGGTAATGTGATGATAATTAAAACGTTATACATATCACTACAATGTGCTCGTCTCATTGAATCATAGGTGTTAATTTGTCAGATCTCGATGCCCTAGTAATTTCACTGGCTACATCGTCTTGCACAATGGAACACAGTAACGGTTGTATACTAATGTTTGGTTGCAGAAACAGGAATTGCGGTAGTACCCACCTAGACGGTCTCTGCCAACAGAGACGTAACACCAATAATGTTGGACTTTACAGAACTCACGTGTAATTTATCTAAGCTAGACGACGCCAATTCAATTCAGTTTACATTGAATACTTTAATGGACAGGTATATAACTAGATAGCTCGTAGATTCTCCATCTGCGAGCCCTAAGTCCGATAAAACTGTAAAACTCGTCAAGAAGATTAACAGCATTAATATCGTATGAAAAGAAAACATGTCTATTACTTAAATAACTCATTTTTAAGAGTTTCATGTTTATTAAAAGAATTATTCAGTGAAGTTATTTTTTTAAAGCAGCAGAAATGCTATGCTTATGAAGGTTTTAAGCAAACATTTTAAGTGCCTTATTAAATCAGACTTGGAAATATCACTTTCAAATAAAAAATCCCTTGCCATTGTCGTAAAGACAAATTATTTTATTTATCTTTTCTTGTTTTTTAATGAATTATTTTATAAAAGAAAATAAAACATAGTTTAAATAGTTTATTGAATTAAACTGTATCAGTAAAATATCCTTAATTTTATTTGCTTACTAAGTGGCTTTCGTTAGCAGCAATCAATGGTCTATGTACATACCTTAGTAGTTTGGTTGTTGACAAACAGATAATAAGAAAATTAGTTATTTTTTTTCTTTACATATATTTTGTAAGGTATTTTGTTACAAATTTGTGGACCTTTTAATTTACATGTTAAGCATTTAGACGGCGGTTAAATAAATAATTTCATGGGAACAACGTTAGACAATTAACGACGAAGCGCAATCAATCCTTGACACATCGTGTATCTCTATTGCATTCACGTCCAACTTTGATCGTTCACGTCATAAACGTTAAAGGAGATCGGCATCTGCCCAATTCTAAGAGTCTGAAAGGCTTAGGGCTGCTTTATAATGAGTGCGGTTCTGTTTGATCGGACCCCTTTTTTACACCCTACAATTCAACCTGCTCAAAAGAGACGGTCAATAAAAACAAAGCTGAATTATTTCGAATTGAAAACACAGCGTTTGTATAAAACAGTGGAATGAACGGATATACTATTGAGTACAGTGACATCTGTTGGAAACCATCAGCCTTAATTCTTAAAACAAAAAGTTAAGTTAAAATTCTTACATAAATATTCAGTACGTTAATATGTATAGATTAGTTCACTGACTAGTTATTGAAGCTTTTTTGTCTGATAGACTTATTATCGTGAGAAAGAATGTTTTTTCAAATGAGCTTCACTTATTATTATGTAATTAAAACGAATTTTTTTTAATCAATGCATTTAACTAACAACAGAGGCTGTGAAGGGCCCCATACAACACCATACAGGATTCAAGTAAAAATTATATGCTCGCGATGAACCATCCTAATCAACAAATGAAGCTCTGGCTACCCATCAAACCGAATTGGGCCAGCGTGGTAGGACACGGCCCAAATCCTCCCACTATGGGAGACCTTTGCCCAGCACTGTACGTCTATCGGCTGATGAAGACAATAATGTGATAAATTTTACTACTGTTTTCTACGTCATGTACTAATAATAACAAATACTTATTTTAAATGTTTCTGTTATAACACGAAATTATTATATAATAATATAAAAATATTTTACATTTATTTCAATAAGTGTGTGTAATTTGACATAATGATGAAAATCAAAAAAGGCAATAGCGATATCGCATTCTTTACGTTGGACAATACTCATTAATCTCTGTTTATTGTTTCTGATGGAAGTAGAATGCAAATTTTTTTTCAGTGTTCAATAGCAGTTAATAATTTATTCACCTAAAAGTACTTAGCTTTGTTCAACGTAGTAAATTTTCAACGTATTATATATAAATACTCTGTGGAAGATTTTATTTTTTCTTTTTTTCTTCACTTCACAGCCGATGAACGTTTACTACTAGACATTGTCATCCTCTAATAGTGGAAAGCTGTCCTAAGACAGGTTGGTGAGGAGGCAATACCTAGTTTGTTGATTATCAGGGTGCACCACGAGCAGGTGAAATTAACTTGGGTTCCGACAGGTATGTGGGACCCCTTGTACCCTAAAATTAAATATATATACCCTTTTTAATTTTTTACGCTATTTAAAATATTAGTTTCTTTCTTTTGCCGTATTGAATTCAACATTCACATTGTCGATAATACTCTGGCTCTCATATGTTTGTAATCTTTGGTAGTAGGTTTCTGTTGCCAGAGGCAGTCTAGGTAGGTACCACCGCAGCTCCTACTT
>DWLS01005480.1:0-12652 GCA_018246255.1 Pachliopta kotzebuea | reverse complement strand
ACCCCTCCGGGCCCACCCAGGGCACCGGCGGAACGTCCGTAAAAGGATTCCCCCGCGTTAAAAAAAAAAAAAAGGCTTATATGTTGTATGTATATATATATGTAGCTATGGTAATAACGCTGTGAATTTATAAATTTTATATTATTTATTAGTTGTGAATGCAACGGGATACTATTAGTAGTATATATAAGAGAGTTCCGGTACTAAGAACTATTTGAAAAATTCACCTTGCCTGTTAAAATAGGTAGTAACAGGTAGATTCACTCCGCTATATCCTAGCTTAAGCACCAGATAATTAATTAACTGAAAACGTTTAATTTCAGGATTTAATTGGCGATAAACATTCCCCGTCTGTCAGCCGGAGTGATATATTAGTGAGTTTTAATTTATTCCGTGTATATGTTGTCGAATGGTATTTTTGCTGCACCCAATCTCATTCCTCGTTCAACCTTCAATGCAACACACTCAATACTTTATGATTAATCAAATTTTATCTATGGATTTATTTACAAATGCGGCTAATCAGTAAACTGGTACCTAGTACAGGTACTGGTTTAGGTTGAACGTTTCTGTAGTATTGCCGAATAATAGTCGAAATTGGTAGTCGGTAATTAATAGATAGTCGGTGATTGGTAATTGGTAGTTACTTTAACTTTGTGAATATGAATTCAAGCAATACCAGTCTACCGCGAGACCCAGAAACGGTAACTAGAGTATTAAATAGAACAGTAACTATAGAAAAAAACGCAGTCTAGATCTCTAGAGACGTGTTTAAGAATAAATTATATAAATATTATGTGTATATGTTTAAATAAATATGTATTTTTATTTGCCGCGGCGACGAGACAAGCAAGACGTTCACTTGGTAGTAAGTGATACGTTTACCCATAACATGACCCTGGTTAAGATGGTATACACACTACCACTTCATCATCGTCGTCTCGAGATGTAAGGTGGTAAATCTCGTTACCACAGTAACATCACTAGTATACAGCACAGGTAGAAGGGGATGGTATAACTTGAGACTCAAAGACCTTAAGATCTCATATACAAACATTCATTATCGACTTTCCATTAAATACTGTAGCTGATTTTAAATGATGTGTACCAAGTATTTATTTCCAATTACATATATATTAATTATAATCTATTTATATATTTTTTACTCGTATATTTATATACAGATAAAAAAGATATATAGATTGATATCTAGATCTATTATATAAAATTGCTTTGAAGTCATCGTTGATTAAAGTACATAATTAACAGCTTGTATATATACTTGAAACTTGGCTGTGTTGTAACTTGTAAATATATTATTTTAAAAATACATATTAGGTAATATAAAAGCCTAACTACTTAGTAATAAAATAATTAATGTCCAAGTCTAGGACATATAAAAAGCATTACCATAACATAAACACTATTTTAGGCAAATGTAGTCATTCATATTAATATAATATCCATCTACTTCCATTTGAACATGAATATTTACTAGTCACATTAAATATTTATCTTACGTGAAATAATGATTATGATTAGAAAATTTCACGTTATAAATAAAATATATTTTTTATCACAATCTTAGTACTATCAATCGTATCTTATCAATAATGGTCATCCTTCTTTAACATTCATTAATAAGATCTTGTGTAGTTACATTTAATTGGCAACATTAATTATCTGATGCACCAATATTAGTCAATATTGAGCTACTGGTCGCGTTAATGATGTAATATACCAATTACCGGCAGCAGCACTTAATTCATGACCTCTTTAAGCCGGTTAAGTTATGCTTAATTTAGTGTAATCCAATAACATGGACAATGTGTTTGTATGCAATACTAAATCAACTTCAATGATTAACTTAAAAAACTATTGATTTACAATTAAAAGATGAAAAAATTCTATCTTTTATGTAAAGATAATTAAGATAAAAACAAAATCTGTAATCTTAAATATATGGATATAAAGATTATAGTTATATTAACTTCTTCATCAGTAAATACACTTCCACAGCTGGATATAGGCTTCCTTCAATAGAAGGGAAATTTGGGCCGTCTCCTACCACACTGGCCCAAAGCGGGTTGTTAAGGACCCACAGCCTCGTTTCTTGATTAGCAGACTACATCAAAAACAGTTGAGGTTGGTTTGGGTTCCGTAAGCTATGTGGGACCTCTTAAACCAGATATTTAATACGCAGTACGCGTAATAGTTGCTTAAGACGAAATACTTACAAGTATTTAAATAACGTTCTTACATTTTACGAGATGCGAAAATTTAAACTATTTTTTAATCTGTGCCATACATACACTAATTTTTAATACGCCAGCACTCTTTTAAGTGTTAAACTTATCTTTTAAGTATAATGATTATTTAATATATATTTAAATGAAATGTTTTAGAAATTTAATGTAATGATAATGTAGTATGTATACATGAGATTCTCGTCTTATACTGTAATCATACTAACTATTGCTCTAAATATTGCTATTTTTTTATTACATGAGACGATCAAGGCGTTCACCTGTTAATGAGTGATACATTTGCTCAAAACACAGTGCTGGTTAAGAAGTATACATAGCAGTACATTGCGCTCGTCGCCTTTAGACGTAAGGTGTTAAGTTTCATTACCCCAATAATTCATTACCATACAGCACCATTCAAACTGGAACACAGTAATATTTGCACATTACTATTTGGCGGTAGAAATGGGAGCTGCGGTGGTACCTACCTATACGGTCTATGGCAATACTATCAGCATTAAAACAATATTTTCACAGTTTTATTTACCACGTGTAGTTAGTATAACGCCAACTAATATTTCTGATGGTGAAGGAGAACATCGTGAGGAAACCTACATATTTATATGTTGACCATCCATGTGGAATGGTGAAGGCAATGGCAACACCACTACATTATAACTGAAAAGGAAGTCGTCGTGTTTCACTACACATGATGACTACGACCCTCAGTCATGAGGTAATACGACTTAAAAGAATTTACCAGAAGTAATAGGATTTAGCAGCAGCTATTAGTAGCCTTTTATTCTTTCACAAATTAGCTCTTTTATCTTAAGAGCCGAAAATCTATTTGTATTCGCGAGATTTGTGCGTAATAAGCTTGTTTTGCTTAAAGGCTTGACCTTTTGTTCTGGCTATACAATTAAAATGGGTAAACATCTGTACTTGTTTGAATAGGATCTTATCTTACTTAAACGGTATACTTACATTTATCTGTTTACATCACTTTGTAATGAGTACTCTATGGTGCATTGTAATCATTTACTAGTGGTATGTTTCTGTTGCCGGAGACCATCTAAGTACTTACTAGTAAGGTACGACTGCAGCTTTTTATATATAATGTTTATATCCATGCGATTTGATATATGGCTTAAAGCACGTGATATTATAACTGAACATAAATTGAAAAATTCATTGGTGCAGGCCGGATTCGAACCCGGTACATTCTGAGTGAAAGGCAGGCGTTCAAACCAGGCTATCGCAGATTCCAAATCGCCACAGTTTGTATTGCAGCCGACAAACAGTACTGTGTATGTATTACTGTGTTCCAGTTTGAAGGATGCTGTATGCTAGTGAAATTACTGGGGTCACGATACTTAACACCATAGGTCTCAAGGCGAATAATGCAATGTGGTGTATATACCATAAACTACCACTAAAAATAGCTAGATTTAAGTGGCAATAGGACAGCAAGATTTCTCAGGACTGACGGCTGATGGAGCAGTAAGGTCTAGTACCGTCTTCTTACTAGGTAGCATCTTCAGGCACCTTTCTAGGTGGACAGATGATGTGATGAAGGTTGCAGGAATCCGCTGGATGCAGACAGCGGATGACCGGTCGCAGTGGAGACCTTTGAGGGACGCCTAAATACAGCAGTGGGCGTTTATCAGCTGATGATGATGATGTCAAACAATTATTATATTATTATCAAGCGTATCACTTACCATCAGGTGAACACCTTGCTCGTCTAAAAAAGACTTAAAAAAAGCTTTTTGACTACTGGATAAAAGAGATGTATTCACATACCAGTAAGCTTTTATATGTTGTGGTCTTCCGGATAATTTGGTATTCACTTGGTTGAAGGGCTGAAGTGCTTATCATCTAATAAGAGTAAAACTTGAAGAGTTTTTGATCTAATTTACATCGGACCTATATACACTATTTCTGCAATAATAGCTGTATACAAACTTTATAAGGTTTGTACTCCGTTATAGAGAGAGTTATTAATGAGCCAGTGTCTCCGAGGTATCAGCGCAATGTAAGGTCTTCTGCAAATATCCTGCAGCAGCGCAACCAAATTTAATTTGAGGTTTAGATGAATAGTTCATAACCTTTTTTGGCTACTAGTATATATCAATAAATTGTAACTAATGAAGAATAGTTATTAATCTAGAAATGTTTATTATAGTCTAGTCATTATCGTATGGTCACTGTCTGATTCCTTGGCTCTGTAGTCATGGGTTATTGAGAATAAGACTACTTACTAAGGTAAGTCCTGCCTGTAAAAGGCGACTGAAAGGGTTTCAGGGTTCGCGGGCTTAGAATGTGGGGGCCCTCACTGTCCATTAAGTGAGCCCGGGTCAGACGATAAGTTCGATGTGGTCTCGTATTTTGTCGTTGCGTACTATCTATGCTGGGGAGGCAACAGATTGCTATACATTCCGCAATGCATCGAGGATGACCACCAAGGGGGTTTTAGTGGGTATAGATCCCGCGTAACCCAGTCTTCCCCACGAAAGGTATCTTTTCAAGACTTCCCTAGCGAAAAAATTTTTTTAGGAAATCTATCTAAGAAACAAAAAGTCAGCGTATTCAAAAAACCAAGACCTCGTCTCCTCAGAATCCAACTGAAGGTGAAGGTAATTCCCCATTGAAAGCCTTTAAAAATGAACAGTGGACAGTATAAGTTTTATGTTATGGTCATTAACGGCCACATTAACCGGTTTATAAAGAGGCCAGCGCCGAAAACATTCAACATGAGAAATGATTACGTGCCGGTGAAGTTATTACACCTTAAAATTTAACAACCCTAGGGTGGCTGGGGTTTACGCAGCACCAAGAAACGCTATTTTATTTCAAACTTTTTAAAAATTATATCATTTTACGTAAAAATAAGTGAACAGTCTGGTGAAAAACACTAACCTTATACACAAGAATAAAGAACAAACTCTTTCACACAAAATTAAATATATTAGTTTATTTAAATAACAATTTATCTAACAAGTAAAGTACTTCACTTGTGAGGAAGAAGTCTTAATCATCATCATCAACACCCTTCAGTCTACTGCTTTTTTATTGTTAATTATCGCTCGTACCTGCTTTTTTATTGTTAATTGTGCGGTAGCTATTGAAATTACTACATTCAAAGAGAATGTCCTGTCTCATGATGAGGATGACAATATTATCATAGTTTATATCTAAGAAGAAATCAGTAAGTATACCAATACCCTTTTTCACCTTCTTAAGTAAAAGCATCTACCTTAGTTTCATAATAATATTACCGCTGTATCCTACTTAGTGCGGAGTTCTACAGTAACAGGTTTACTGTCTAGTGCTTAATGTGATCGCGAGGAGTTTCCCAGATGTGAACTTTGCGAACATTAAGCAAGTAACTTTTTATACAAGACTAAAAAAAAATTTATCCTCAGAATAATCTTTTTCTTTATTTATATGTATTTTTTTTAGAAGTGGAGGCATAGTTTGTAGAGCGGATGTGTTAAGTTAGTGACGATAGGTACTGTCGTAGACCCTCTAGCTAGGTACGATCTCAATTCCTATTTCTATCGAGAAACATAATAGTAATATGCATTACTGTGTTCCGGTTTGAAGGGTGCTGTATGCTAGTGAAATTACTAGGGTAACGAGACTTAACACTAAGTCTTAAGCCTGCTTATTTTTTTAATTTTTTGCTAAATAGTAATTGATTTTAATAGGATGATGAGGAACATACTGTTGATACATTTGATATTGTAATATTAAGTAATTGTTAGTAAAGTCAAAGTGAATTTGAATTTATTTAAAATAGATTTCAAAATAATAATTATTTAATTAGAAAACCTAGTTTTTTTTTCTAGTACTAGGCGACGAGACGAGCAAACCGTTTACTTGATGGTAATACGTTTGCCCATAACAACGTGCTGCTGATGATAATTAAAAAAAAAAATTAAATAAACATGTAATGTTTTACTATCACCAGTGGTTTGAACGCTAGCCTTCTAATCTGCAGGTACCAGGTTCGAATCCGGCCGGCACCAATGAATTTCTCAAATATAACTTAGAAGAAGTTTATCTAATATTGACCAAATCAATACCATAGCTCTTCTATATATAATACATGCAGTTCTTTAACTTTGATTATTAGAAGACTTTCATACCGCCTCTTTGTCGTAATATCTATTTATTATCATCAAGTTATATATGTTGGTATTCAGAAATTTTGTCAAAATTCTTAATATATGTAAATGTGTCAAGTTCCGTCTTCAACATCAAAATAGCGACTAATGAAACTCCGGTGAATAGGCAAACGAATCGACTCGTTACAGAGTACCGCCGCTTTAACGTAAACAGAAAGTTTCCATTAAAACGTTTAGCAATCGCTTCCAGAAGTTACATACAGACGGCTGACAGGCTCCTGCAGTATATCGCTTCCGAACTTTCGCAAGGGGTGTAAGCGGTCCCATAGAGGACCCTTTTTTTCGAGGGGGAAATCTTCGAAAAGATACCTTGCTTTCTAGAGGGAAGTCAAGGTTATATGGAGATTTTTACCCACTAAAACCCTCACGGTGGTCGTCCTCAGCGTTTAGAGAAGACACGGTATCTCCGTTCGGGACACAACCGCGGCTTACACAGGACTCAAGTCAAACTCAACCGCCCCTGGTGGTCTCCTAATTGTAAATATTATATAAAGTTAATACAACTTAACAGCTTACTTCTTAAGGCGACGAGCGCTGTGTGCTGTCTACCATTCTGACCAGCGCTACGTTGTGAGAGCATCACGTACCATTAGGTGAACGCCTTGCTTGTTTCATCAACGACGATGAGTAACGGCGACAAGGGCATTGTCTGCTGTATAATACAGGAGTGTAAGTGGTCCTACATAATACCTACATTACAACACACTTGTCGCCGTCGCTCATCGTTGCATTAATAAATTATTTTTTTATTCTTTGTGCCGTTGAAACGAGCAAGGCGTTCACCTGATAGTAAGTACACATGCCAATAACAACGCTGTTAAGATGGTATACGCAGCATCACACTACACTCGCCGCCTTCAGTACTGTACAAACATTACTGTGTTCCGGTTTGCAGTGCCTTATGTTAGTGAAATTACTGGGGTAACGAGCGTCTCAAGCCGACGAGTCTAATGTAGTGCTGTGTGTACTATTTTTATCAGCGCTATTTTATGGGCAAGCGTATCACTTACCATCAGGCGAAAGCCTTACTAGTTGCATTGAATATTTTTTTTTATTTTATGAAGCGGTAAGATGAGCAAAGCGTATAAGCGTAAGCAAATCTCTTAGTAAGGTAATATGGGTTCGTGTGTTATTGAGGCAGTTAGTTCCCTTCAGTATAACTCTCGCAACTTGCATTCCAGTGTGCTCAAGTATAAATGACATTGTCTCACTTATACTTAATTTCCGGTTATTGCTCCACACGGATTTATTACACGGATTCCGTAACTGTAAATACTGAATTTCCACAAGACGCTCAGTCACACGGAAGAAAAACTGCAGCAAATTGAATTTCGTTGGCGTTTACGAGAAGCGGGCGAAGTTCAGCCATCTAATAAATGGGGGAGCACCGATCAGCAACCCCCACCCCCACCCCACGCCTGAAGCATTCCGACC
Organism: Pachliopta kotzebuea; assembly: GCA_018246255.1. Taxonomy (NCBI): domain Eukaryota; kingdom Metazoa; phylum Arthropoda; class Insecta; order Lepidoptera; family Papilionidae; genus Pachliopta; species Pachliopta kotzebuea. The sequence continues at coordinate 4,782 of DWLS01005480.1, read as the reverse complement.
AAAAAATACCTATGTACAGCAGATATTTAAATTGCTGTTTCATTTAATATTTATTTATTTATTCAACTACATGATAAGTCGATCAAAGCCTTCACCTGATGGCAAATCATACACTTGCCAATAACATAACGCTGGTTAAGAAAGTATACACCGCACCATATTACATCGCTTTAAAGTCATTAAGTATTAAGTCTCATTACCACAGTAATTTTCCTATCATACAGCACCCTTCAAACTGGAACACAGTAATGCATATTACTATTTGGCGGTAGGAATCGCAACTGCGGTGGTACTTAATCAGTCTCCAGTAACAGAGACGTACTGTCAGTAAGTTATTAAAAAGTATCTAAAATTACACAATTTAAATATACTTAAACTTGTGGTGAATGTAGCTGTTTAAGCAACCCCTTGCGGGTCCTATTAATTAGCACTCAAAACGACGAGCGCAATATGATACTTTATAAACATCTTATAAGATGTATTACTTATCAAGTTTGTCTCATCTCTTCTCTTCTTCTCTTTGATATTTTGGATTTTTCTTCGAACTGACGAGGCGAGCAAGGCGTTCACCTGATGATAAGTGATACGCTGGTTAAGATGGTATACACAGCACCATATTGATCTCGTTGCATTGAGATTTAAGGTGTTAGATTATATTAACTTTATCTATCTACAATTTGGGGAACGTCTATGTATGTGTAGTGGTACAGCTCCTATTTCTACCGCCAAATAGTAATGTGAAAACATTACTGTATTCCGGTTTGAAGTGCTGTAAATTTGTGAAATTACTGGGGTAATGTGATTTAACAATTTATGTCTCAAAGCTGGGCAATATGGTGCTGTGTATACCATCTTAACCAGCACCTTGTCATGGGCAAGCGTATCACTTACCGTCAGGTGAACGCCTTCATCATCTTGTCGCCGAACCGAATAAAAAGGAACAGTTTGAAGTTGTTGTATGCTAATGAAATTACTTAGGTAACGAGACTTAATTACTGTATATATATATATATATATTTACTGTTTCAATGCGACGCGCGCAATGTGTTGCTGTGTATACTATTTTAACCAGCGCTACGTTATGGGAAAGCGTATCACTTACCTTATTGTTAATATTGTGTTGTGTTATATCAAGTGGTTTAGGAAAAACCTTACCACCTCCAAAACTCTATAACATATAGTCCAGGAATCGATTTATGGATTTACTTGTTACTAGTAATTATTTGTTTGGAAAGGTCGGTCATGTGTCAGTGGTGCCTCTGATACTGCAGGCGTGTAAAGGCTACGGTAACTGCTTACCATCAGGCAGTATGTAACATACATATGTTGGCAATGTTAGTGGTATAAAAAAGAAACTAGTTTACTGTTACACTGTGAGTTGGATCTAAAATTTATTTCTGTTTAATGCAGACTTTTTATATATGAGTTTATTTATTTTTTGAAGTAGCCGTCATGTTTGCGAAGGCTCCATGCTTAGTGATATTTAAGTGGAATCGGAGACTTTAATAGGTCCCGGGCCCTCAAAGTCCTGCGCTAAGACGCTCCCGGCCCCTCCAATTTCATCATTTAATTGAATTTAAAATTAGATTTTAATTCTCCTACAAAATTAACTTAAACGAGTCGAAATAATCTAGTAACGGAGTATTCAAGTTAAATAATTACTGTACTTGATGATGTATTCTTTGTATATATATCATTGTTCAATTCAATTTTTAATTACATGATTTAATACCTTTTTTTGTGGGTGAAATCTTCGAAAAGATACCTTGCCTTCTGTGGGCAAGTCAAGGTTGTGTGGAGATTTTTACGCACTAAAACCTCCATGGTAGTTGTCCTCAGCGTTTGTAGAAGTCACGGGATCACCGTATGGAACATGCGGCCTCTCTAACGCTATGTTGGCATAGTCCTTCCTGTGGATTGAATCAGTCCCCAACACTTACATATACTGACACGACGGTGGGAGATCACGTCCAACCATTGTCCTCCTCGGAGTCGTTTAGAGGGCAATGAGAACCCCATCCTAACCGCTAACCCCAAAGGCCCCAAACATCATTCGCCGGTGGATGATTTAGTACTTATACTATCATAACATCTACCATCAAAAACTTGTACATACACATAAGTATATAATAATATTTACATATTCTTATTTCTATTATTTACTATAATACATATCTATTGACAATATATTATAAACTGATTTCTAATTTACATCTTATTAAGTACTTTAAATCAGTATGTTTTCTTAGGCCTGTTTCCTGTTTAAATTCATACCGTAACATCTTATGAATAGAACTATTAGTAAGGAACAGTTTCCTCTGCATCGTCATCAAGTATACACGATGGGTTCCCTGACACTTGAAAAGGTTCAAGTATTACCTGAATCCACTGTGGTTTAACTTACTTCTTATACAGTTAACATTTGACTATGTACAGTAGTATCCAACTAGAGTAGTTGAGAATGGTAACTGCATGATTCATCCTCGGGCTATGCCAGCATATTGTTATAGAGGTAGCGTGGTCCATACGAAGTTCCCATGACCTCTCCAAACGCTGAAGACGACCTCCGGAGGGTTTATAGTGGGTAAAAATCTTCACATAACCTTGACTTCCGCCCAAAAGGCAAGGTATCTTTTCAAATATTTCCCCCTCGAAATAGAAGGTAGTTCAAGCTGTTGTTATACTTAACTAATACTTGATAATAGTTCATATGAATTATATACTTATTTATTATACAAACAGGTTTCCTATTATATATATGTTGTCCTTAAAAATATATGTTACCTGGAAAGCTTATTTTTTAATTCATTGGTTATATTTGATTTATATGTAAATAAGTTTCTGTTTTTTTTATATATATATTATAAACATTTGTTACTTTCATATGTTTATTTTAATTTTCTTGTTAATCTGCTATTTATTTATTTATTCTCTTTTCTCTCTTACGGGGTTCCTTACAAGAAATAGCTTATAATAAGATCGCTCTTGCCCACTTTCAGATGATAAGTTTAATTAAATTAATTCACTGAACAACAATGTGAGCAATAAAGAGTTTATCTATGTATCTCTAGTTTAAATAAGTTTATTATCTTTTCCTATTATAAGCTATAAAGTACTTCCTTATTTAGTATTAAACAGGATGTAGCGGTAAGATGGAAAGGCTTTTAATACACTTCCGCGGGGTAAATTAAATTTTTTCCAATCCCGTCACCTGTCGGCAGATTTTAAAAAATTTTTAGACTTTGATAAAACTAAAAGCTCATCGCGCTGAATCCAATCGAATAGTGTGCCAGTTAAGTTAGTGTGCCAAAAATTTTTGTTAAAGTTTGTGACTTTTGTTTTGTTGTAAATATCATCATCATCATTTCAAATTCAATTAGGCTTTTATAGGCAATCTCATAACGATAATTTTCCATACTCCTCACTTGGTTTTGATTAAGTTTTTTTGTGCTTGTTACAAATTTTAAACATTTGGATGTTAAAGGATTATAGTTACAATTATTTCCTAGTACTTAATACTATTTCGTTTCCATATAAAACTTAACAATTATGTCATTTTTGTTAAGTTTTATATACAAATGTAATAATAGGCAGTGCTTTTTAGTATTTATCCTCTTTTTCATGGTCACCGTACACATCCAAAAGAGTTTGACAGTTTGCCCGTGAACCTAACGACGATTCTGTTGCGCTATGAATATTGAAAATATTTAACTGTCAGTCAGAACTAAATTAAAAATATATATTCATAGCACATTTAAATATACGTGAGTAATGATTTACTTCATTTACGTAGAAACTATTTTTGTTTATAAGAATAAATTATTAGCTCTAGTTTGTTATTTGTTTAATGTAGTAGTGTTGTTGTGACGACAGATCTATGGGTATGAAAGCAGAAGCTATTCAGACAAACTTAGAAACACTATACTACTAACGAAATTAAACATCGTAGCCATAGAATTGAACCAGGGACCTTGTTCGAGTAAGTCCTTATATGCTACTCCTCTTAGGTATTTGTATTGAATATATGTAAAGAATTGCCATCTATTGGTTACTAGATAATAATGTAAAATAAATTTAAGAGTGTTTATATCAATATAAAACATATCTAAGTTTTGTGTAATATGTTGTTAAGGTTTAGTTACGTATAAAGTAATATCTGTAGCATTAAATTGTGTTTGTATTTATTAAAAAAATTATCTTAAATCTAAAAAGTTCTGTCAATGTAAAGTAAAACTTTATGTATTGAAAACTAATTAACCGCATTACTAAATAGCTTGTTATAATACAGATTTCAATATATTGCCAAGTAAGTTTATCGTCTATAAAACTTACACAGAATATATATACATTCGTATTAAGTAATATGTGTATGAAATATATAAAAAAGTTATTGGAAAATGCAGTTATTATGAAATATTTAACTATAGTTCTTACTATTCGTCAACAGATGTCGCTGTTCATTAACTAACTTAAACGGAATCAATGTAAATCATATTTTTTTTTATATTGGGTCGATTAGTGTTTATCTAAGATTCCACTTAGTAATAAATGGTGAAATGGTTTAATTTACCACCGGAGATCACGCTCTAAATCGAATTAATCTAGTAACAGCCTATTAACTGTAATACTGATTCCGGTAGAATTTTCCACTTCTTTGCTGTTGGAATGAGAATCTAAACCTCTTTGTTTTTCTATATATGTAATGCTTTCAGCATAATCGGCTTTCGCTCCGTCATACAATGTGTTTAACCCATTGCCATTTAATTCAACTAATCTTTGAGA
>DWLS01005479.1:0-12653 GCA_018246255.1 Pachliopta kotzebuea | reverse complement strand
ATATACATATACAAACAAAATATGCATATATGTTCAAAATATACAACAAGTGATACAATAAAGTGTTTTTATAATATAATCTCTAAATTATGGTAATGTGAACGATGTTCTGTTCATGTTAATGTATATCATATTTGTTTATTTTTCGTTGTGTATGAGGAACTAGCCTGTAAGAGATTATTACGCTCATATAATTGTATATAGCCAGTATATGTATGTTGTAGATTTAATTTAAGCGTAAACAATTGTTGGCTAGTCAAAATAAATAAAATAAAAATTATAATAAACACATTTTTAAAATAATTCCTTTTTGAAAATATATCGTTTTACACCCGCAGCCCCTATTTCTGGTGTCAAGCAGCACTATGCAAATATTAATGTTCCGGTGTAGAGGGCGCTGTAGTTAGAGAAAGTTTTAAGAATAAACTGATAATACCATATTATTATGGAAAGATATTATCATATGGATAATCTTATTCGTTTCGTTCAATAAATTAACCCATTAACGTTCAAAATTAAACTGCAGTATATTTTTCTATTTATTAGTCCATAATATAAAATATGCTATATTCTTATTTATTATGTGGTAACTAGTATCATCTAGATTTGTCACAATTTGTCTTCAACACTTACCACAGATAAAATAAATAATTTAACGATTAAGTAGTTGTACTTGTGCAGGTACAGAGGGCGGTAATGGGTTAAACGTTTTTATGTTTAATTGTTGTTTATTTATGTAATTTGTTTGTATATTCTTACCGAATAGTTGTTGTTGTGTGCAGGGCTGTCGCGTCACATGCGAGCTCACGACGGGCGTATATACGAGTGCGGCGCGTGCGCGCGGCCCTTCCGCGACAAGAGCTCGCTGCTGCGGCACTTGCGCAGCACCAGGCACACGCCCACATAACGCTCCGTGTCCCCACAGAACGTGAAGAGCGAGTGAATAGGATGGAGGAGGCTACGCGTCGGGAACTAAGTGACACCACTAAAAAATACGGCGCCGGAGGGTGCCTGGTATGGAGACTGCGGGGACGCTCGAACCCCACCAGAGATTGCCATCGGGTCCTATGGGGCCACTCTGGGATTTTTCACAGTTGGCGGGTCAGCCGTTCATGAGTGGCTTTCACTACTTGGACCCCGCTACCCTCCGCGACCAGACACCCGACGCAGCATCATCAGCAGGATGCATACGGCTCCAACACATGCTGCAACTGTTCACATTCAACCACCGCGCGGCTTCATCAGGCATCACGCTGGAACAGGACTATATCATTTGGCTGCGTGGTTTTGCCCAATGTGAGGTACCGCCAGACGAAGCTTACCACCGGAAATTAGCACTACCCGGGGGTCACGTGTAGGGTAAAGAAATCAGGTAATTCCTACGGACGCGAGTAACATTTTTTTTTTATTGGTTAAGGGTCAATGCTTGACCACAATCCCACTTGGTGTTACGTGAAGATATGATCTATGATGGTAAAGCGCATTAACCTAACAAATACCTATTCACTCTTGACGATGCCCACATCGTAATTGTACGGGAACACTGACGCCGGCAAGTTGTTCCATTCCTTAGCTGTTCTTATTAGAAACGAGGAGTCAAACTTCTTTGTGCGTGAACTGAGGATGTCCACAACATAAGGATGGAGTCTCGCAGTACGTTTTGTCCGGTGGTGGAAAAGGGATGGGTGAATTCATCCTCCCAACGTCTTCAAGAAAAGAGTGAATAGGCACTTATGGGGTCAATGCGCTTTAACATCATAGACCACATCACCACTTAACACCAGGGATCGTCGTCAAGCATTAACTTTTAACCAATAAAAAAAACACCGACGGGATTAGACAAATACGCAGTATTGGATCACACCGTTAATGATAAAGCAGGATGAACGACGCTTGCGAAAACACTCCAAAGGGATATCAGAAGTTGTTAGAAGCTGTTCTCCTGAAGATTTCTTTTGTGACGAACATGTGATACTAGTCAAAGTCATCAAAATTATTTTCGAAAAAATTTTCGCTTACAAAACAACGTTATGTAATCAATGAATTATTAACCGGAGGTAATATTAAAATTCCCGATATCGTTATACTAAAGAGAAAACTCTAGAGTAGCCAAATGAAATTGTTTATATACGAACGTAAATCATGAATATTGTTCTAAAATTTTGTATATTAAATAAAATTATATAATAGACTAATAGTTTTTTTTTTAATCAATATTCTTATACAAGTTCGGTAATTGTTGAATCGTTTAACTGTTGTATTAGTTATACTATTCGTGTGTTGTTCATTGTATTGAAAGAGAGAGGTAAAGAGATCGTGAGATGTGAATTATATTAGATCTTTGCTTGGTTTAAATAAAACACTATTATTTATTTACTTAAACATTTTATTGGAAAAAAAAATTTTTCGTCCTAAGATTGAAAGGCAACATGGTATATTGTATAATTTTTAGAAATGACACCATAGATAAAGGGGGGGTAAGGGGGCGGGACGCGGCGGCGGCACCGGATGGCACTTACGACTACATTAACCACGTACAAATGATCGCAACACTAACTCGCTCCGAATACAAACTGGAAACGCCGCCGCGTAACAACACATGGAATGCCTTCAGAAATTCACTTAAATAATAACATTATACACATTGTATGAAACGCTTACCATCAACGGCGCTCGGTTTACAATTTTTGTTCTGGAATGAACTGTTTGTGTTTTGTTGTTGATGATAACGAATGATCGGGGCGACGATAATTACACTTGAAGCTCTAATCAACTCCTATATCTAGAACATAAATGATTATAAAAATAAATAAGGGGGACGCTCCACCCCCTTCCCTTTCACCCCCCACGCTCAGTACGACGGACGCGTGCTTTGAGCAATACTCAATCGATATTTTATATTTTAAGTATCCTTAGACGTCGTGTGCCTGTATGCGACTCGAAGCACACATCACTCACTAAAACTCAAGGTATTCAATGCGGTTATGAAATAAAATCCAAAAATACTTATAAATATTAATAAAAACAAATCTGTGTGCTCTACGCGATTCGGCGCGCTCCCGGCGTGTATACATGTTGGGTTATAGCACGTTATACTCTAAAATAAAATTACTAATAAGTAGTAAGCAATATTTACATTTAACCCCCGGCTCCGCGGCACGCGCACCTTACTGATTTGAGCTTTCGCATTGAGCGGACAGGGTCGGCTGGACCTGGACGGCGTGGCGGCGGGCTGACGCGTCCGTGCCTGCACCACGTCGGATGTGTTGAGAGGAGACGTCAACGAGCGCGGCGCTCGTGGTGGGAGACGGTAGTTGTGTGGTGGGGTACGCAACCGGACGGTAGGTTGGGGCGCAGCGAGGCGCAGCGCTGCCGAATGAGCCACATCGACGGAATACAGTTACAGTTGTGACGTTGATAGCTATATGATACACGTCGGGACGGCTGCAGCCCAGCGCTGGGCGGGCGTGGTCAGCGCCGCTGTGTGTACGTGGGGGGGTGGGCGTGTCAGTGGGCGCGCGTGCGCGGGGCGGGGCGGCCGCCGGCTCCGCCTACATGTTCTCGAACTGGTCGACGCGGCGCTTGGTGTTGCCCTTGCGGATCTCGCGCAGCGTCTTGTACTTGTCGCGGCCCTGGCGCACGTTCTCGCGGTGGATTTTGTCCATGGCCGTCTCCTTTGTCTCGTCGCGCGACTGCGCCAGGTCCTGTTTCAACGCCTGCCACAAATACAGAGAAACCCGTTGAAAGTTGAACATTTACTTTATTTATTTAATAACAACAAAAGGAAAAACATTATGTATAAAAGAGACAGCAGTAAACAAAAAGGCGGACATAATGCCTTAAGGCATTCTCTTCCAGACAACCTTTCATAAAATAAAAAGAAGAAAAAAAATACAATATTTACCTAGGGTTATTACGCCTGCTCATTTATTTATTTTGAATAACCAACAATTGTTTACGCTTAAATTAAATCTATAACATACACTGGCTATATACAATTATATGAGCGTAACGATCTCTTACAGGCTAGTTCCTCATACACAACGAAAAATAAACAAATATGATATAACAATATAAATCTTGATTGGATGTTTAGATATGACATTGGAACTATTTATAATCATTCTTAAAGTACCATCTGATAAGTGCCTGTCATTTATCACGAGATCCCTAATTCATGATTCTGAACAATACATAGTAAAATTAGATATGTCTTTTATTATAGTTTCAATGTCACAATTCTGAACATATAATAATTTAAATTAAAATTATAACTGTGTTTTGGATTTGTTATTAATATTGGAGCATTTATCAAATGTAAAACAAAATCCAATAACTACTCATAACAATACCACTAAAACCTAGTAATATTTGAGCAACTATGTTTTTTTAGTACAAACAGAAACGGGTACCTATCCACTAAGAGTCTAGAACAATGATCCCCAAAGTGGTCTATATCGATCCCTAGGGGTCTATGACAACCTGCAAGGGGTCTACGTCAGCGAAAAAATATTTGGGGGTCCATGAAATGAAAATGAGGGTCAGCGATAGTGGATCTCAACACATCCTTCTCACTAAAAATATTGACTTATTGCTTATGTTTATTTAATGTTATGTATATTTTAAACAGATACAAAATTTTACTTCGAGTAGTTTTAATTTAAATTCAATTAATAAATGTATAAATTAACATAAGTTGTTAACTTTAAGTTTTTAACACTAAACAGATCAATATCAGGTAAGTAGGGGTCTACACAACACGGAGAAACATGGCAAGGGGTCTACGACACAAAAAAGTTAGGGGAACTCTGGTCTAGAATGATCTATTTACGGAGACGTAGAAAGTGTATTTGTGTACCTTTAGCTGGTTGTGGAGGCGTTCGCTGCGCTCGGCGAGAGTGCGTCGTTCGTCCAGCGGATCGACGAGGTCATCAGGGCCGCGCGCGAGCTCACCGCCGCCAGACTCGGAGCCGCCGTCGGAGCCCTCGCCATCGGCGGAGCCTTCGCCCTCGCGTTCGCCGTCGGCGCGCTCGCTCACGTGATGGTGCTGCGGCGTCGTCGCGGCGGCCAATAGTGCAGCCGCCTCATCCTACGTCACAAAAGAAACATTTCAACACTGATAATCTGCACTACGAATTCATTGCGACTTCCAAAGGTACAATCAACGTACGAACATATATATATATATAAACAATGTTTCCTTAAATTTAAAATCCTTTTTTTATTTTATGAATACTTCATTGTTTATCTGTCAAAAAGAAAAAGTTCTTGTTTTTATACGAGAGTTATATTGTCATAAGAGAAAGATCGACAATAAACAAAGAAAACACTTACTGATAAACTGAAATATGAACCCGTTATATTCGAATAACAGATCCATTAATAACATATAGTTTATAAACTATCCATAAGGAGCCGTTGTATAACCTTAGTATATAAGAAGCTTGTATTACTAAATAAAGTCAGTTCTCTCTCAGTTTTTATTAACTTAACATCATAGCTTGGGGCAGTAGTCCTAAGCATGTAGTTTTTAAAAAGTCTTCCACCCGATGGCTCAAGCTAACTCGTGTGAAGTTTTTTTTAACCCAGTAATATTATTAGCAGCTTCAGTCTTTCAAACCGGAATGCAGTAGTAAGTACCTACATTAACCACTTAAAGAGAACATTTATCACCAGAGGCAACAGTACTAGAAGACTTGTTAAATTTCCTGATAAAGCTTTCTTAGTTTATATATACATAGAGCAAGATACTGTGTATTCATAATAATTATTATTGTCATATTATTTGTATATTTGTAGTATCGTTTACCTGTTTGCGTCTCGCCTCCTCAACCTCCTCTTGCAAGCGACGCGTCTCCGTATCTTTGAGTTCCACTTCTTGTTGGATACGGGATACTTCCTCTTGTTTAGCTTGGATCTCCTCCTCTAATTTCTGTCTCTCGGCAGCTTCCATGTTCTGTGAATAGATCAGCCTTAAATGTATCGTAACTTGTGGATATATAGCAATCATAAGCCTATATTGTGGTATGTTCTGTACTATCTGTTGATGTTCTTTGAATATATTTTGATATTTGAAAAATGATGTTAAAAAATATTTTAACTTGTGGTTATTTTTTACCTTCGTTTCTTCGAGGCGTTGCATCATAGCCTGCAATTCATTTTGGCGCTGCTCCAGTTCCTCCTTGGCGGCCTGCAATTGGCGAAGCTGTTCCTCCAGCCTCCTGATCATATCTTGTGCCTCCAGCAGATTCGCCTGAAACGATCGATACATTTTCGCAATCATTTATAACGCAGCCCATAAAAAAAAACATTAAGATACATGTACATACGAATTTACATTTGTATATAATTATTTAACTTTTCTTGGCTTATATTTGATTTGCGTTGATAATGATTACCTGCGAGCGCTCCATCTCCTCCTGCATCTGCCTCAGCCGGTCCTCGTATTCCTGCTGCTTCTTCTCCGCACGCTCGCGGGCCGCTATCTCCAGTTGGAGTTTTTCTCTGAAAATTTAACAAATTCATACATTAGGCATATTTTTATATTACAGAAACTATATTTAAGGTATAATAAAATGTAATATTCCGAATGTATATAATGTATTCGGTTTATTATCTTTTATGTAAAGAATTTATTAAAAAAAACTTACTATATAGAGTCATAATCATCAGTCAATAGATGTCCAAATAAGCCTCTCCCAATAGTGGAGGGATTCGGGTCATCTCCCACCACGCTGGCCAATGCAGGTTGGTGGGGATATTTATATATCTATTACTCTATAGTAATCATCAGTAAAAAGGACCAGGACATGAACTATTATGTTATCTAGTTTATTGATGATTTAATTTCTTCAAAATACTTCTATGGAAATATTTATATGACCAATTGTCACAAGAAAAACTGAGATTTATTGCGTTTCTCTCAGACAGGGTAGCGGTACACCGCTTCAATAGTAGCTGGTGTGAAGGCCGCGGTGCGTACCTCTGCGCCTGCTTGGCGAGCTTCTCCTCTCGCGCCTGCGCCTTCATCTGCTGCACGTCGATGGTGTCGGGCTTGCGCCTGCGCATGTAAAGCTCGTGGTTGCCCATGCACAGCGCGAGGATGCGCTTGTTGACGCGCACGCGCGGCGCGAAGAACACAAAGTCCGGCGCCCTCTTGTCGATCGGCTTGATTATGAACTTGCGGTCGTTGAACGAGATGTTGCGGATCTCCGACCACGGGAATCCGATCTTCGGTGTCAGCCTGCCAGTTAACAAGTTAAATAATAACAATTCTGTCAATCATTACTAAACTAACGTTTGCGCCTTGGTTTGCTTAGATAGTTTGCGCTAAAACTGGCATTACTGAAAAACCACCAACCATCAAAGTTATCATCATTTACAAAGGTAAAGTCTATATGGACTACTTAAGTTGGAACAAGCGATTAGTTTCAGACCTACCTACTTCTCGGCCGTAGAAAGAATGAATCAAAAACTAAACAAAAACGTATCTCTCTCGGACATAGTTTTTCTTTAACGCGCGTCGCAAATGAGTTTTTTTTTATCAGTTTGTTTGAATTAAATCGCTTTATCTCGCAGGCTAGACAAATGTTTGAAAACCAAGGTCAGAGTGAATATACAAAACTAAATGTTATCTGATAATAAAACATTCCTATATTAAATTCACGTAGGTAGATACCTATCCAGCTCGTATTTCTGCTGCTAAATAATAATGAGCTGATACTACTGTGTAACAGGACGTTAGACAGGTCTCGGGCTATCAAGAATAGGACTACGGTAAGCCCTGACTGTTGTATAAGGCAACTGAAAGGGTGTTCAGGTTCACGGGCTTTGTGGAACACCTTTCTGTCCATTAAGCCCGGAGCAGACGACAAGTACGAAGGGGTTTCTTATTCTGTTGTAGCACACTGTGGGTATTTTTTTTTACGAATGTATAGGTTAATACTTGACCACGATCCCACCTGGAGTTAAGTGAAGATGTGGTCGATGATGGTAAAGAGCATTAACCTAGCAAATGCCTATTCACTCTTTTCTTGAAGACGCCCATAATATTTGTACGGGAACACTGACGCCGGCAAGTTGTACCATTCCTTAGCTGTCCTTATTAAAAACGAGGAACTGGTGAGGGTAATAGCTCTCCTTGGGCCATGCTTAGCATGTTGTAGCTGTGGGTATAAATCCGTAATAACCCTGACTTCCCCTCATAAGTAGGCTAACGTTAGAAAATTTACCCCGCGATAAAAAAAAGGGTAGCGGTTGTAAAAACTTATGTTGAAAAACTACAGATATAATATAGTGCTGTATATATCATTGTAACTATCATCACTCGCCTTTAAGTGAACATTTTACTTATCTTGTTGCTTTGTCCAATTAGAAAGATGATATAGTATATGTTCATTTGTTAATAAAAATTGTTTTAATAGGCAACACTGACTTGTCATCCTTCTCGTAGATGTTGAGGCCGAGCGCGTCGACTCCGAGCCACAGCTCAGTGTTCTTCTTGTTGCGTATCTCGAAGTAATTCACTCCGTACATCTCGAGATCCTGCGCGATCTTGAGGTACTCCATCATCGCGTCCTCGCGCAGCATCCCGCGGTGCTCCTGCCACCAGTTCGTTATGCTCTGCTCCCACTCCTCGCGGGACATCTGTTAAGCGGGAAAGTAACCGTTATAATGAGCCGGAGATTGCGGCGATTGAAACTGTACAAACATAATATTAGCCGTGTGATAACATTGCAGATGGTATATTGTAATTATTTCGACTGTGAGACGTATATGAATGACTTCTGTGACCTCCTGACCATATTTGTAACATGTTTACCACATTCAATGTCGTTTCGAGAAACAACGGCCCTATGGTATAAGTCCCTAATATATCGTCGGTTAAATAGAAAAGTGGTAGTATTCAAAATGAACAGTTTTTACAAGATGACCATTTAAAGTTTTCAATGTGGTGGATGACTATAGTTTCTTCCCACCTCTTTCTTCTTCCCCAAATCCTCTTCCCTCGTCTCTCTTCTCTCCCTTATATTATATAATTAGATATATATACTTTTCAGCTCGCGGAGTCCAGATCCGCGAACTCAGGGTCTGATGAAGCTTTTGCGGCCATAATAGTGGCCGAAAGCATCGACATCATCCGAAAAAAAAATGACTATAGAGTGCAGAGATGACAGTTGTGATGTCTAGGATGTGTCTAGCTTTCTGTTTGATTTCTTAGTGTCTTTTATTCATATGAAAATATTCTTTGATAATGTTTTTTACACGATTTACTGTATTACGTGCTATATGTTTGTGTTGTCTTTCGTTTTACGAATGGAAAATCGTCGTCAAAGTTCTGGATTCTCTTTCATATTAGCAGAATTTCATTTTTATACCAAACAATTTTCTGTCCCCTGCGTGTATTCTCACCATCACTAGACATTGGCGAAATTATTGCGCAGAGCAGTAGAAGCCATAAACCGAAAAAAAATAATAATAATAGAATATTGTTAACAGTGGGTTCTTTTTAGAAATAATCTCATTTTCCGAAAATTTTGAAAAATGTAGTTTTTCTATTTAATCGACGATATATATAGTACCTTAGTGATTAAGTAATCCGTCTTGATGACGGAGACTATTGTATATGACGAATGTACTAGTGCTTACTTACTGTTGTACTTAGTAATTTAAGTATTATAGCAACGAGCGCAATGTGGTATACTGTCTTAATTAGCGCGACTTTTTTTTTGGTACTTATAAAAACATATCAGTCCCATAATAGTATTATAATACAATTACATGGCGATAAACTCATCACACTAATATCTTCTCTTTCTCGGCGTGCGTCCGTGCAGAATTGGATATCGCTATGCCAATTGAATGGCTGATATATGCTGTACATACACATAGATATCCTCCTATTAATATCTTCCCTTGGCGTTACATCCGTGCAGATTGGGATGTCACTATACCAACTTAATTGCTGACATATGCTATATATACACATATATATATACAGCTATATATGTATGTGTATATATATTTAAATAGATAGTTTTTAAATTAATTGATTTTATATTATTTATTATATTTTTAGCTGCGAATGCAACAGGCAATGAATAGTTATTTAATAAAATTTTAAAAACATTAACAGTACTGTAGCTTTCTCTGAGGATGGAGAAGACAGAATACTGAGATAAGGACAGACTTAAAATTTGATTGATGTTATATTTATTAAAGATTTTCATGACACTCTCTCTGATTTCTCCGTTCTGAATTTAATCTTGTAATATGTTATACAGGTCTTCTATATTGTTACACACCTCACAATTGAATGAGGGTATCCTATTCATTATACATCATACATTCATCAGAAATTTATATTTATTTAGGGCAAGCATATCACTTACTATTAAGTAAAAGCCTTAACGACATATCATATTATAAAAAAAAAATTTAGTATTTTTGCTTAGGAAAACCAGGTGTTTATCACCAACGTAGACGATCAGTATGTAGTAGAACATATCATTTACTTTTTAATTTTTTTTCTAAAGTTATGTCTCATTCGTTGCCTGGTGCTCGTGCTCACCTTGTGCTGGTCGGTGACCCGCTGAGGCAGCAGGCGGTCGTTGGCCAGGAAGCCGGCGCCGTGCAGCGCTGGGTTGTGGTCTCCGTGGCGAGCCTGCACCGCGTATGAGGCGAGCAGCACTGAAGTCTCCGGCGGGCAGTAAATCTCGTCTGAGAGTATTGCGTTTTTCACCTAGAAGATATATGTAAATTTAATACTTAATACATAATATATCGACTATATCTATACAAATTTAAACGCAGATACACCGTCTTGTACTTGTGATACTAACGTTGAAGAAAGTATGCACCTTCTTATATATTATCCAAAGTATTCAAGGGACAGGACAGATGTAGAGATGAGAATGGACAAGATAGGTAAAGAAAATCTAAGCGAAATAATAATGTCGCATAATAAAAAAGTACTTTTAAAATTTATGGAAAAGATTACACAGGATGCTGTTAAAAGATATAAATATAGTAAGATAAAGATTATAAAAACAAATAAGTATTTTATAAGCAAATAATGTCTTCGACCATAGTCCGAGGAATAAAAGAGTATATCCTCTCATTGGTCAGAGTGAAATTGAAAAATTAAAAATAATTGTCACACACTACAACGTTTATGCATTGCTTCGAAAGAATGGAACTGAACACACCTGCAGGTAGAATAGCTTGAGCGTAATCTCCTGGATGAGCTCGTCTGCCACATCCTCAGGGTAGAATTTGGCCCGGAACTTGAACTGAAGCGGGTTCTCCTTCTTCACGTCCTGTTGCATCACCTGAAACACAAATGATATCAAATTAGATTACGTTGACGAAGAACTATCGCAAGACGAGGTAGACAGCATTTTAATCATATTATGATTAATTTAAGTAACATATTTACATATAAATAAATATTTACTTATATACGTACTTATCAATACTTAAAAAATATTTAAATGATTTCTTGCTGCTTACGATAATACTATTTCACTTTAAAGGTTTGTAGACGTGGTCAATATTAGGCAAGATAATATAGTATTTATTCTACAGATCTATAGATCCACAGATCATTACGTAATTAGTCGATGGACTAGGTTAGTTTTTTTTTTAGGTTTATTGCCACTCGATTTGATACATGGCTTAAAGCCCTTGATATTGGTGTTATAGTAACTGTATATAAATTGAAAAATCCTAGGTGCAGGCCGGATTCGAACCCGGTACATACGGAATGGAACTGCGTTTAAAGCTAAGCTATCACGATTTTTAGAATAGCTATTTCTTATATATAGAGAAGTTTCACAAAGATTATCGAAAACAAAGTATTAACGTTACTCATCTCGCTTAGATGATTACAATCCGTAAACTTATATTAATAATTAAGTTTAGTATTTACTTAATATATGTATAATACGTTATATGAAGTTTAAAATGAAACCTGTAAAATACAACACACGAACACCAATTACATTCTTACCCATCTGGAGAATGGTAGCGACCCTGACTTCGCGGCGTGCCCACCAGGTGATCCAGGGAAAGCGTTAAAAAGGCAACAATTAATTACAATTCAGCGTCATTTGACGGCGTTGACATCACACTACCTGCAGCCGAGCTTACTACCGACTAGCAAACTCACAAACGGTTATAGTAAAACAAAACGAATCTTACTGCTATGATGTTCCCATACAAATGTATAGCACTAGCAACGATTTAATGATAAATTTATAAATAGAAAATCATCTTAAATTAAAACTACTTCATATAAAAGATATTGTACTTCTCTTAGAATGATATATTAATATATTTTCTTTCTTCAAAGCGAGATGCAAGACATTCACTTGATGTTAAGTGATACGTTTCCGAAAACATCGCACCTAATTAAGATGATACAAAACACTATGCGCTCGTCGCCTTCAGAGATAAGGTACTAGGTCTCGTTGCCACAGTAAGGGATGTAAGAGGTCCCACACAACTTCACCTGCTAAAAAACTAGGCTCAGGCTCGCATTTGGTGGGAGACAGTCTAAATCTACTATTGAAGGTCTGTCCGTTTTGTGCTTGTGATCATAACATTGAAGAAAGTATTATGCACCTTCTTATATATTATCCAAAGTATTCAAG
>DWLS01005478.1:0-12654 GCA_018246255.1 Pachliopta kotzebuea | reverse complement strand
AATGAAGCAGCAAATATATAACAAATACTTTGTATGATAACATACGCATTATTTTGAAGCCCTTTACCTTGTCTAAGACCTCCTTAGAAATTTGGTGTACGCCGCCTATGAAAATAAGGCTAGGCAGAACCGGTGTATTTCTTGCCCATAATGGATTTATAGCCAGGAATAACATGTCAATGTTGTTTAATTCACTAGTAGCTGGTACTGAGGGTCTGAAATGTCTTTGTAATCTTTCACAAATTTAATTTAAGTTATAAACTTTCAAGAATATCTTAATTTCCATTACTTTGTCCCATATTGAAAAATTGTATAACTTCTGCAGTTTTTTGGATATATTGGTATTCACAAAGCTTTATAAAAAAAAAGCATACCATAAAAATAACTTATTTGAATAACGTGATTTTCGAAGACAGGAGAGAATACCAAACTAGATCTAATACATGCTTCTAATACAAGAAACATATAGTAATCACTTCTTTTATGAATCGCATTGATTTCCATTGCTGTTTGTGTAATATTATAAAAAGGTCTTTTCGTATATTTCTCTCAAAGCTTCGTTTCTTGAGGAATAGGAAATGACGTCCAAATCAATCTCTGTAAGATTTAGAAGTTCTGGTTCGTTTGATTAACGGATTCAGTTGTAACAACGGTGACCTAATGACCTCTTCTTGCAAACGCTTGTGTCAATGGCCGAAATACTAGTTCATGACTTATGGATGGGATGGAGTTGGCAACACTGCCAATATCATGGCTAATTTCGTATCGCAAACCCTTGTTAATAAACACGTTACAATGGTTTCAAAGACTTCATCGATGAATTATAAAGTAAACATGATATTAAGTTAACACGCGGCTCTTCATATCAAAAAGTCACTTAAATATTCAAAGAATAAAATAAGTTACCTCTACTTGAAACATCTGCATAACATAAAGTATAATTAAAAAAAAGTACAGTTATTAATTAGATGGAATATCTATATTTTACCTATTAAATATATTAATATCTTATCCCGGGAGGTAAAAGGAAAATGGAAACAAAACTTAATCGCTCGTCACTGTCAACCTCACCAACTCGCGCAGGGAGTTCGCGATGAAATATCAGCGTCGGTGGTTTTCATAGTCACGGTGGTATCCCTGTTAGACATCGGGCGAGGTTCTGGCAACCGAACAGCTGGCGGTATTACCAGATTCCACTCTTGTGTAGACCAAATATTTATACCAACAATTGACCATCACAAAATCAAGGGTTTCCCTGCGTCATTAAAGAGCAAGTTTTAGTACATCAGATGACAATCGGCACTCATCCAGTAAACACAAAATCGTCAAATTGTAGAAAGGCAGAGCCCGTTTAAAGACGGGACAAATGCTAAGGAAAAGAATATATTAATACCTTAAATTGATTGGCGTTCTTATTTATGGATCACCGTTTCTAGTTATTCAATTGATTTGCACCCCACGTCAGGGTGTTGAATTAGATTTCAATTTCTACGACTGACTTTAAATTTCCAATGGACTCCCTTGGAATTTGTAATACTCCTAGTGTACTACTTTATAAGAATGTGGATAGACTTTTATTAAATTTTATTAGGTAAGGTCAAAGAAGAACAAGTCGTGTTTAGCTGAATTATTTATAGGATTCTAAACACATTTTTGAAGATGAAAAAATAAAAATTTCCCGTTACCAAAAAATATTTAAAAAACTTAAGATTCAATAGATACTAACTTCATAAGTGATAGAATGATATAAAAAAAGTAGTCTTCACAATCGATAAGTAATCAGAAGAAGTATCTTTGTGTAAAGTTTTTATGACCTTAAAGAAAGAATAATTTTCTTTACTTCCTCAATCGACTGCTAGCGAAGCACCTGTGAGTTCTGTAGGAGATCGTGGGGTTTTCCTAAATGCACTAAAAATGACAATCGAAAAAAATTTAAGTACCCACTTATACTTTATACCCATAAATACCACATAACCCTGACTTCTCTCCAGAAGCAGAATATCTTAGATTTCATCAGCGCCAAAAAAAGGTCGATTGTTAGAGAATGCCCATAAGCATTAAGTCCGCTTATTATCACCTATTCTGGGGATTAACAATAACAATTTAAATTAATAAAATACAAAATTAATAAATAGTTTTACAGGCACTATTTATCTTGCCGGAGTTTTCTTAGATTGATATTATCGCATTTCTTCTTTCTGATGCCAAGTAAATTTGCAAACGGTGTTCCATTTCAACAGGCGCTTTTGCTAGTAAAATTACTGGAGTAGAATCATCATCTTATGTTTTAAAATGACGAGCTCATAGAGGTATTGCAGTGTATGTCATCTTAACGAGGACCAAAGTTTTATGAACAGTTGTATTATTTACCAGCAGATGAACAAATTTATTTGTTTCGTAGCTTTGTGGAATTAATAAAAAATGAATAATGTCAGGACTAATATAATAAAGTCATAGACAAAAAAAAATCCTGGATTCAATTATTCCCATTCCATTATTTGAGTGATGTGCAATTTGTGTATATATACAAGTGTATTCCTCAGCTGCCTCTTTTCTATTCAATTATTCTACTTCACGTATTCTAACAAAAGCTTGTACGTTTGATACGTGATACGTTGTAGTTCCCAAGGTTCTATTACTATTGATTACTGAACTAACGACATTTACCTTGTTAGATAATAGTGAATATATTTTCCTTCTTGCATATATATACCACTTCAGCTTTTTTAATATTTCTCCTCCATTTTTTTTTGTTCCCGGCATCATGAACAGTTATAGTATGTGTAAATTATTTAAAGGCATTTGCATCATAGCTTTAGATTATTTTTATGCTTTCATGAAATAAATATCTTATTAAAATTCTTAGTACCGATGATCATAATCACACCGAAGAACAGACATGACCAAATTCGTAGCTGTGTATTGACCTTGAAACATATTTATTATTACTGAGGAAAATCGGCTAGATTAAAACATTAGGTATATAAACATCTTAGCTCTGTGGTCTCGGGTTACCAGAAATAGGACTAAGGTAAGCACTGCCTGTCGTAAAAAGTGACTGAAAAGGTTTTCGGGTTTACAAGCTTTGAGAGTGGGTGCTTCATTGCCCATTAAGTGAGCCCGGGGCAGACGACAAGTACGAAGTGGTCTCGTATTTTGTCGCAGCATACTGTTTATGTTGGGGAGGCAACAGATCTCCCCAGGATGTGCTTGGCAGTGCAGGGAGGCACCGGTGAGTTTCGTAGGAGATCCCAGAGCCTTCCGCAATGTACTGAGGATGACCACCGAGGAGGTTTTAGTGGGTACAGAAGCAGGGTATCATTTGAAGATTTCCCCAGGGACAAGAAAAAAGGTATATAAACATCTGAATCTTTTAAAGTTATCAATTAATATTTTAACATAATTACAATAGGTTATCTAGTCAATACATATTTTTTTGCTATACCATATAATTAAATATATCGGAATATACCAAAGCCTGGTTTAGTTTTCAAAAGAAATTAAAATAAGATCACAAATAAAAGATTTTGAATGTTTTGTTTGTTCTCGTTATGTTTCTTTTACCATTCGATCTACTTTGGGTTTGTTTTTGAATAGCATTAACGTAAAAGTCGTTGCAAAATATTTCAGCGTTCGAATAACTGCGATGCAGATGGTTAAGAAGATTAGCCCAATGACTATAATGAGTTCAATTTCTAAATATTCGGCCCACGTAATATTTGCAGTGGGGGAGCGCAAGTGCTTCGCGCCACTTTGCCGCAGGACGTGCTCTGTCCACCACACGGCCCGCTCGAGGGGACACTGCGGTTGGTCGTTCGTTAGGGAGCGCAGCCGCACCATGCTTTGGGGGAAACTGAAAATTTTATATTTTTTTTTAGCAATTAGTTCATAACGCCCACAACCGCGGAAAGGAAGACCAAAGTTGTGATAAGTAATGTAGGCACAAACGATTACAAAAAACTGCGATCACGAAGAGAATTATGATGATATGAAAAGCAGAGTTCGCCATAACACGAGAATAATGTCAAGATTTTTCTTGGAAGGAAAAAGGAGTTAATAACTCCGGATACTTCTCACTATTTATATTTTTGTTTCACTATCATCATAAGCCGATAGACACCCACTTTTCTTTACTATTCGATCCCAAGCTACCTTCATCCGGTGGTTTTCCATGACTTTCACTAGCCGGATCATCTCTTGGTCAACTCTAGAAGACCAATTTTTCACAATTTAATATACAATAGTTATTTCTTTTAGATTTTTTTTTCACTGATTGACTGTACTGTTGATTTCGCCGGTGTGGTGGATTATGGCCTTGTCTTTGAATTTGTGAGACTCGGAACGGAGAAGAAACAGTGCTAGATAAATATTTGTGAATTTTACCTTTTGTTTTGAATCACCATTATCATTGTGTCATAAAGTATTTCTTCGGTTAGGTTATCGATGTCTAATTTCACTCCAACATTGAATTGCACATATTTTTCCACGTTGTACCACTGATCTCCGTAGAAAGGAATACCGATTAATGGTATTCCAGCTTCTATTGCTTCCTCAGTAGATTGCAAGCCACCATGAGTTATAAATAACTTAATTTTTGGATGATCTATAATGATATGTAGAATAATAATCGTAATAACAATAACAGTATATCAAAAATTTATTTACATACTTAATAAAGCAGACTGTGGAAACCATTTTGATATTTTTATATTTCTTGATATTTCTGGTAATCGATCTCCATCCCATTTCCATAAAACATTATAAGGTAACTCGGAAAATACCTTTACGAATGTTTTAATCGTTTTCGTTGAAAGTTGGTAACTTCTTACATTTGTGCCCAAACTGAAGTAAATGAAGCCGTCCGTTGTTGAATTTATGAATGACTCCAAATCCTAGATAAAAATGAAAACAAATCACTTTGACGGTTTATATTATGCACCTGCTTATGAAAATTGTGAAAGATCACTTAACTGGGACTATTTTGATAAAAATAAATTAGATCTTATTTTAACTATAGTTTACACATAATTTGTAAATATTGTTACCTTAGAAATAGTTTGCTTATGACCTTTATATATACCTCCTATATAAACGACATTTGGTGGTACTGGAACATTTCCCGCCCATATTGGATACTGATTAATGAACAACAAATCTATGTTGTTTGATAACTCAGCCACCGTAGGGATATCGTCACCGAATGTTCTCCTCAACATTGCGTTTTCAGCTCTTTCACTTTTTGCAACTATAATTTTGAACCAAATAAAAGTGTTCATTTCCTTTATTTTGTCCCATAAAGACTGATTGTAAATTTTCTGATGAATGATAGTTGGAAAACGAATTGGATGCATAGGAACACCTAATGCTTCATAATTGTAAACCAAACCACTAAATGAACTTATTTGAATAACAGGTGCTTTAAACACGTGTGACAATACTAACATTGGTCTAACCCATGCTTCTATTATTAATAAATCATAATGCGTATTATTGTTTTTAAGTATCTTTTGAAATTCTTCAGTTTTAAATTGAAATTCTATCAAATTAGAAAAGAGATCCGTAATTTTAAATATCTGCGCCAGAGGGCTGCGAGTTTTTGGCATCGCCTCCTTCAAAATCTTTTCCTTTGTTGTATATGATATTTCGTGTAAGTCAATCTCAGTAAGATTTTTAGGTGCTTGTCCTTTTGGAAACATTGGATCTGTCGTAACAACAACCACTTCATGTCCACGTTTGATTAATTCAAGTGTAAATGGACGGAACACAACCTGGTGACTAATACACGGAGTTGGATAGACTGCCAATATACGGGCAGCCTCGGAATTCGTTGGCAATATTGTAAATAGAAACATTAAGAGCATTATTAGAAGTTAAAGTGACGCTATTCATTAACAAATATTGAAGTACACTTGTTATATTATTAACACTAACTACATTACAAATAAATCAACTCGATAATATGATCAATAACTGGACTGTAATGAAAGCTAACAAATATCCGCTCAATGGCGCGGTCTAATCTCAACTAATCTTCACAATTAATACATGTTGCTTTATTCAAAGGATTATTTTACAGAATTTTTATTACTGCGCAAAAATAATATTATTTACAGAATAATTTAACGGTGCTAAGCGATAAAATATTCAGGGATATTTTTAAATGATTTAAAGACCAAGTCTTGCTTTGAACATGTCAGTAAGGTAGGCTTAGTTCTTTGATAGAGATCTAAGTCCTGTGTGCACCGTTGATAGATATTATCTTTTGTGTATAACAAAATACTTAGTTGTAACATGTGGTTAATTTAAGAAAAAAAAATAGAGTTTGGATTAAAACTTTTCTATCTATCTATACCAAACTACAAAGATATGTTAAAAAAACAGCTAATGTATTGTACATTAAATAGCAATGTTTTAAAAATTTCTAAAATTTATCGCTGACTAACCATTTGTCAAATTAGTTGTCGCATTAGTTAGCTGTCTTCGTTCTGTTTTATCTATTTCTTTATGGATTTTTTTATTATTTCGCCGTGACTAATCACACACGAAAATGCTTTTAAAAGTGTATAAAAATATATACTGTAATATTTCGCTTATTTTTTATAAATGCACTTGGAGCGAGACACACAATCATGTTCCTGGAAAATCTTGATAACACTTGAATATTGTTAAACTTTACTAGAAACGTATACGTTACATCTATGGTATAAATATCAGTTTTTTTCTATCAATTAGTTTTTCTATAATCCGCGAAGCGAAAAATCTTACTGAACCTTTACCTGATGGTAATGTTTGCTTATAATAACGTGGTAGTAATTATATATACCTTATCACGTAGTGATCATCATCTCGAGAGATAACATGTTTCATTACATTACTTTGAAAATTTCAATAGGTACAGTGCTGTTACGATTGTGTTAGAACAATTTTATTATTAACCGCTGTTTGGCAATAGGGATATCTTCGGTGGTACCTACAACTTACCTACGAATAGGCTATTTATATGATGGTAGGCAAACCGTTCTTTAACAACTTATCATATGGCGCTAGTTAAGAAGTACACCAACCCTATAATACACGAAAGAATAAAAAGAGGCTTCGTTTCACGCGCGAAACAATGTAGTGGTCTTAAGTAATGTATACTTCCGGGTAAGTATTACAATGGCCTAGTACTAACACGCATTTGGCTTCACGCCAGGTGAGCTTTTGTGGTGCGGTACTACAACCGTATGTTCAACATTCCCCTGAGCTTACTGCATTCAAGTGAATCAGACAGTATTGTGACAAAACTTAGTTAGGTTGGTCATCAGGCGTCTGTCTATTCGCAGCTGATACAGTAGACAGAATGTTTAATGGCCCTGCGGTTTTTAGAACTCCCATCTGAGTTAAGAGTTAAACTTTTGTTATATTTAGAAGCTGTGATAGCTTAGTTTGTGAAGCGATCTCGAGGAGGTGCGGGTCTGATCCTATTCACATTTCAATTAAGTGAAACCTTTGTGAAGAAACCACAGTGTTCCTAGAAAAACAAGTTACGCAGATACGTGAAATCCACCTAAAGATTACACCGATCGTCTGCTCTTGGCCAATTTATTGGATAAGTAGTCTTCTCTCTTCCGAAGTTTCGTATCTCAGAATTGGAAACATCATATAGACTATTTATGTTTTTTTATTCTATATAACTTCTATTCTTTATAGCTATTATTTATGCATATGGAAACTATACTAATTGATTAAGACGGCTGCTCTCATAAACTGTTTCATATTTTTTTTAATTGTTCCCCTTTTTTGGGTTGGGGCAAGGATTGACTAATGTAATTTGTTTTTTAAAATTTAATTTATTTTCTTTTTTCCTTCATTCATACTAATACCCTCTTTCTTACTTTCTACTTTTATTCTGCTATTTTCTTTTATATCTTTTACGTCTTGTAAACCATTACGTCGTCCACCTAAAAAAATGTACATCATCATCATCAGCCAATAGTCTTGCACTGTTGGACATTAGCCTCCCCCAATAATGAAGAGATCTAGGTGACTTACCAAATCGCAGATCTAATGTGGGTTGTTGGAGAGCCAGAGCCTCGCTTCTTGATTAGTAGGAAGCACCATGAGCAGGAGAGGTTGCTTGGAGTTATGGTGTAGGACCCTTTATAATATTGACGTTTAATAACTTGAAAAATTTTTTGACTGTCACAGAATGCATAGAAACCGTGTTCTCCTGCTTTGATTATTTATACGTTTTAATATATAACTGTATGTATTTGTATTTATGGTATAATTATGCAAAAAAACTAAATATCTATTAATAATGTTATTATATTCAACTTTAATAGGTGATTATTTAATCTACAATTTTCTAATCTAATCTTAATTCGGTGGCATACTGATATTAATGCAAACTAGACATTACGCGATAATAATTTCGTCATATTTTGATTAAGATTATTTTTAAAATAGAACATATAGGTGAACAAACGGTTAATTGGTGACGAGAAAGTGAACTTATTTTTTTATAAAACCGCATTAGTTTATCGGGATTGAGATGCAGAACATAGAGAAGAGCTCTTGCGTACAATATTCTAAAAGCAAACATGTTGAATCAGACGACAGCTATGTTGATATGACAACAAGAACGAACTAACCAGGCGAATTTAAAAAAATATATTACAATCATAACTTAAGCACAAGTAGTCATGAAATAGAACCCTAAAACTTTAGGCATTACAAGACAATCGTTTAGTCGTTATGCTGCTTCCTGTAAAATACTCAAAAGGTTGTCAAACAGGTCCTACACTAAGATAACAAATTTGCTAAGTATTAGATAAATCTAATTACCCCTTTAATAGAATACTCAATTTATTAAACTTTACTAATTATTTCCTTATATAAAAATACTTGTTTAGTGGTACATATTCAATTTATAACTTCACTCAGAATTTCTTCTATTTTATTAAAATCAAATCATCAATCAAATATTAGTTTTGCAAGCAGTATGGTTCCGGTGTGAATAAATTATCTCTATCGTACAGCTGAAGTGTGTTTTGATATTATTTACCGTGTTCAGAGAAAATAACAACCTTTTGAGTATTTTTTCTATCTACAATTTATTTCTCATCAAGTAACAATTGCGCCGAAGGTATATAAGCATATATTCCTAGAATACACAGCTTACGGCAGCAAATTTAAAATATGAAAGTGTTGGCTGGGTGCAGTGGAAAAATCTCGCTAACATCCGAATTTCATTACACGTGGCCCCAGAATAAAGTCAACGACCATTGTGGATACCAGACGAGCTATATGGCAATCATATCAAATTAATAACGACATCGCATGATTTTAATTTATTGCAGATAGTATATTAACATAATATCAAATTCATTCAATTCGATTGGTACAAAAAACTTTACAGAATCTATGCAATAAGACCAGTACCGGAAATTGTAAGTGAATACAATATTGGAGTGTCCTCCAAACCTCAAAACAAACCATCGGAAATCCGGTCACGGGGGAATTGAATTATCACTCCTATCTCACCTCAGCAATCGCGGACAACGCCTGGATGGGAATGTAAAGTAAATTATTGTGAAGGCTTTGAAAAAGGCGTTTAGTCCTTATTTATACAATTTCCTGAACTTCTCTATGTGGTAGAAGGGTTAAAATACCACCGACACTGATCTATCCTCAACGCTGTACAGTATATTAGAGAAACAAAAGCTATGTTCATTCTGTATGCATTACTATGTAAATGATTCTCGCATAACTTTATATACAAAACAACCGTGTATAAATAAGAACTTAGATTTTCATTTTCATGTTATATAAAAAAACTTGCAAATACATATTTATTAAGCAAAAACATTGGTTTAAATAAACCTATGAAAATTAAGTCTCAACCAATCTTTAAAGAACCTATAACCTTGCTAGTTGCTTGTTCAAGGTTGACTAAAAAACTGAAATGAACAAATTTTGTAAAACAAAATATACTGTGCAAATGATTAATGAAAAACTTACACAGATTCTAATGTATATGTTAACAACCCTCTTATGATTCCTACTACTGGGACTCAAGCTATAGCTCCCAGTAAGTACAAAAGAAAATATTCTGTTCTGTTCTGTCTTGTCCTGTCATGTCCTACCCTGTCTTGTCCTGTCCTGTCCTGTTCTGTTACGTTCTGTTTTATGGCTTCATTGTAGAAGCAAAGTTTGTTTTAAATCAAAAAACGTTTTTTAATTTTTTTCAAATTTCTAATAAAGTCTGCAATTCAAATAACAAAGTAGAAGTTCCAGTATACATAATGAGACCAGCTAGTTGTTGTTCATACAAATTGCAAATAACCCTATCTTCTATTGAAGTAAAGAAGGAGATTTTAAGGGTGATGAGCTAGTGATATTACTGTGATAATGAGACTTAACACCTTATCTCTTAGGACGACAGCGCAATGTAGTGCTGTGTATACCATCTTAACCGTCGGTGATCGCCTTACTTGTATCGTCGTGTTCTTATATAAAAAAAATCACTCATCTTCTGATTTCTTTTTCCGAAAAAAATCTAATTCATTATTTACTATTTCTAATAAGAAAGTAACCATTACTGACCACTCTATAAAGTTATATATGCTAAAAAAGTTGAACGCTCGCGTCATATTGAAAGTTCCTTTGTTGCAGATTAAAACAATTATAACACTGAGCGGGTTAGTCCAGCCATAAAACGTAAACTGCTGTATCAGCATTAAGTTAAACAAGACCGAGGAGAGGAGGAGAGGGTAGGGGAAGTGTTGGTACTGTTAAAGTTATTCGTTTTAACGACCTGTTTGGCTTAAAATTTGTTCGGCGCGGCAATTAATATCGTGCCCCTCCATTAAAACGAATTGGCAATTAAGTAAGATGCATTGAGGAAATTGTGCGAATGATTTTATTGCACAATATCTATTTTATATCCACTTTAAGTAAATGAAAATTTTCATGTTACTTATCTTGTTTCGCCTAAATAACGTATATTGTCTCTATAAAATATCTTCAAAAAGAACAGGATAAAAATCGATTCAATCGTAGACGGATATGTCTAAGCTTATTACACCTGTCTCCATACATTTAATAGAATCCTGTTCAAATTAATAAAATTTTTTTTACATACGTTAACTTTACTAATATAAATAAAATCTGCGTTTATTGTATATCCAATATTTATTTGGTAAGATTTATATTATCATATTTACGAGTGAAAATTGTGTGTATTTATAAAACGACGTCTCCCACTGTGAATGTTTTGCTTTAAATAATACATTAGTAATAGAAATGTTTAAAACGTTTGTGTTATTTAAGCATTTTATATAGTGGTATATTTTAATGGGTTACCATATTCTTACCGTCTGTACTAAACTCTTGTAACGGCAAGTCTTCATTACGTTGGTAGTATTTGCTCATATCTAAAGGTGTTATGTGCTAGTTTTTTTTAGATCAGTTTTAGTTAAGATGTTTATACAAACAATAGTTGAGAGTTGTCTACGAAGTCCGTTTTTGAATAATAAATACATTATGAAAGCATGATTTTTTTACCTTTCTGAATTTATATGTCTTGTGTCAAGTATATTACTGGCGGTAAGTAGCTTTTGTTGGAGACCGTCTAGGTAGGTACCACCACAACTCCTATTACTACCTTACTGTGTTCCGGTATGAAAGGTCTTGTATGCTAGCGAAATTACGAGTTAAATAACGAGAGTTAACACCTTATGTTTCATTGCGACGAGTGCAATGTGGTGCTATAAATATATAGAGCCATTCTGTGACCCACGGGACATTGAGTCTTTTTTAAAACTGATCGTCAGCACGCAGTGTTTACTAGCGATAGATTTCAAGTTTGGTGAAATTCTGACACGAGTCTCGTTTCTGATTTGTATTTCAGACTTTGTGTAGTAGTGGAGAATTTGGCGCTGCGCCAGTGGGGTTATATGCGCTACAGTACTGACGGTGTATCGTCATCTTTTGTTCATTACGGTCTATCACGGGCTCATGCGAGAGAGAAGCAAACTAGCGGATATTTATTTAAAAAAAATCTTTTCATCAGCTGATAGATATCCGCTGGTAGACATAAGCCTCCTCCAATATTGGGGGGATTTGGACCGAGTATCTGTTTCCTATGAAAACGTTATTAACTTTGCAATGATATTTGACTTTATCCAATTCCGAGTATCACAAAATTTAATACAAGGTTATATATAAGTAAATAACAGGATAGATTCGATTTAAGGTGTAGTAAAGTAATTCTACGAAAATAACTTTAAATTAGATTGGCAACGCTAGTTAGAATTTATTGGACTTGATAACAAACGATAAATTAAGTAGAGAAGTATATTTATTATAAGAAAAGTTTTATTTTTAAAAGTATTTATGTTATATGCGGTAGTTTATCAAATTTATATTAAGAAACTCCAAAATTTAAAGTTTTGTTTTGTTGTAGAACTTCGTAGTTATATTCTTCATAATAAATATACTTTATAGGTAAAAGCTAGGGTACTTTCTCTATTAAACATTGTATGCAATTTGCACTGTTTTTTTATATTTTTCCTGAGTATTAGTATCGTTTGAATTGCAGCACCTAGGGAAAGCTTCAGTAGTTAAGTCATTCCACAATTGGAGTATTGTGTTACGTCGCTGTTGTTT